>JADAQX010000996.1:0-16942 GCA_015476325.1 Cardiosporidium cionae | reverse complement strand
GAGAGGGAGAGAAGAAGAGAGTGGGGGAGAGAAGAAGAGAGTGGGGGAGAGAAGAAGAGAGTGGGGGAGAGAAGAAGAGAGTGGGGGAGAGAAGAAGAGAGAGGAAGAGAAGAAAGAGAGGGAGAAGAAGAGAGAAAGGGAGAAGAAGAGAGAATGGGAGAAGAAGAGAGAATGGGAGAAGAAGAAAGAATGGGAGAAGAAGAGAGAATGGGAGAAGAAGAGAGAATGGGAGAAGAAGAGAGAAAGGGAGAAGAAGAGAGAGGGGGAGAAGAAGAGAGAGGGGGAGAAGAAGAAAAGAGAGAGAGACGAGAAAAGGAAAGAAAGAAAGAAGAGGAGCTCTGAAATAAAAGTGAAAAAGCTATAAAACAAAAATGAGAAAAACAGTCTAAAAAAAACTTAAGTTTCAATTCTATAAAAAACTAAAAGAATAAATAAACTAAAAAATTAAAATCATCAAAACAAATATGTCATAAATACTCGTAGAAAAGCTCGAAAAGCAATAATTTGTCTTTCTCGAATGGATTGGATACAAAGGTTAATATCCGCTGAAGAGGAAAAAACAAGTAGATCAGAAAAATTAAATTTTTTTTCAAACAAAAAACTGATAACATTCCACAAAAACTTTTATAAAAAAAGTAAAACAAAAACAACAAAATACATTGAAAAAGAAATCCTGTGAATAAAAATAACAGAAAACATTACCAATCAGCGCTTCTCTTTGTTTAGAAGAATCAAACAAATGCGAATGGTTTAACAAATTCACCATACATTTTGCTGCTTCTGCATCATATTCTTGTAACATTGCTTCCACAAGGATTTGGCTGTAAAATCAGTAAATTAAATAAAAAACTCATGTTATGTTTTATTTAACAAAGAATTCTGTTTGATGTGTTATACAAAAAGATGAAAACAGTATTAAAAAGAAAAGAGATTTCTTATAAAATTTTTATCTATTTATAACATACCTCACTTTAGAAAAAGATTTCCATTTCTTGAGTACATCCTCTCGCGTATTATTTTTTAAGACCTTTTTCATCAAAAATATATTCTATTAGTTTTAAACAAAAATCTTTTCAGTTTCAAATATACTTTTCTCAACCATATAAGATTAAATAGTGTTTATTTATATTTTTTAATCCAAAAAAAATGAAACACAAATTTAACCTGTTCCATTTCTATAGTCTCATTTGTGCGTCCAAAATAATTACTGCAAAAATAGAGAGAAAACATCGCCTAGAGATGAAGGGGGAGAAGGAGGGAGAGGAGAAGGGAAGAGGGAGGGGAGAAGGAAGGAGGGAGGGAGTGGAAAAGAAGGAGGGAGAGAAAAAGGAGGAAGGGAAGAGGGAGAGGAAAAGAAGGAGGGAATGGAGAAGGAGGGAGAGAAAAAAGGAGGGAGTGGAGAAGAAGGAGGGAGAGGAAAAGAAGGAGGAAGGGGAGAAGAAGATGGGAGGCGAGAACTACGGGGAAAGAGGAAAGTATTATGAAGAGAAGAATAATAGGAAGAGAAAAGTAGTATGGGAGAGACACGAAACACGAAATAAATAAAATGAATAGTAAAAACAAATAAAGTCAAAAGAAATACAATACAGCATTCACAAATAATTTTCTGCATCACACTTTCTTGTTTCACATTTTTCATACTCAAATTCTCCTTGAAAAACTTTGGCAAATTTTTGCCGCAATTGGATGAAATAATTGTCTGCAACATCTTGTATTTCTGTTAAAAGTCTACACACAGCCAATAAAAAAAAATAATCAAACAAAAAATAAAAATTTTCTTCCATATAAAATGGCTGTGTCATGACCCTTTATTTTTTTTAATTAGAAAAAAACCAAGTATACGTAGGCGTCCTATAGATTCGAAATAAAATTTCAGAGTAGAAAGGAGATGAATATTTAGAAGGAAAAAACTAAAATTCTTTTGTTCATCTTACGTGTGAAGTAGCTCTTCTTGAACTTGTTCTACACATGTTGAATGATAATGAAGTGTCAAATCGCGAAATTGTTCTGATATTTGTAAAATGCAAAAACATTAAAAACGTATTAAATTTATTCAAACAAAATTTGTATCTGGCTGAATTTTGTTCCATCTATATCTCACACAGATTGTTAAACTTTTTTTATGTAGGATTCTGTATAAACTTTTATTTAAACGTTTCTAAAGACGTCTATTTACCATTAATCCTGTTTTCCCTTCTTTTTTCTACTCCGCTTTTCCTCTCTCTTTTTTACCCGCTTTCTACCTCTGTTTGTACCTACTTTTATCCTCGTTTTACTCTTCATTTTTTTTTCATTTTCTTCTTTTATTTTTTTTTTCTCTCTTTTCATTCTCCTTTTACTCTCTTTTCTTCCTCCCATTTTTTTACCCACTTTTCATCTCTGTCACACTCGTATATACCTAACATAGGAAGAATGAGGTTTGTGGTCCATTCAGTAAAATCTTCAAGTTTTTTAAAATCTGAAGCGGCTCTTTTTTCTTTAATAGCAGGCATAGCTTCATTTATCAAATTTTGTTTTATTTCTTGACAACGAAAAACAGAAACCATTTCTTTGAGAGAAGGAATATCTAATTGTTGTTGTTGCATAATAGTATCCTAAATGTGAAACAGATGAAAAAGGAAAAAATGAAAAAAAAATGTAAAAAGAAAACAAATTTGCTTGAAGAAGAAAAGAAATAAAAAAAAGGAAAAAACTATTTTAAAAAAAATTTTTTTCTTTACTCCTGCAATTTCATCTCATTTCTTATCTCCTCGCATGTAACTGCAAAGAAAAGAAGCAAAAAATAAAAACAAATACCCATTAGTAGATGCAAAAAAAAAAGTAAAGAGTAAATTATGATGGGAAAAATTGCAAACTCTATATAGTATTCCACAAAATACTATAAACGATGGAGAATACAAAGAGAACAAAATCAATTTATTTTTAAAAAAATTAATTGGTAGAAACCCACCCAAACGGAGAGGCAATATGAGGAAAACGCGTTTATAGGGAGGAAGCGAGTACAACACGATGAACAAATTTTCTTATCCCAAGAAAGTTTAAAATTAGCAATTTCTTTTTGAAATTTTACAGAATCAAGTAGGAAATGAGGGAGTCCAAAAATGTGGATATTGAAAAATTGATCAATCTCAAGATTTTCCATCGATGCAGGCTAGAAACAAATACATGTAAGCGTTTTAAAACTATTCCTTTTCTTTTCATATAAAAAAAGATGCCCTCTTCCCATTTAAAAAAGAGAGCACCTTATTTAATCCATACAAAATTGAGGTAGAAAATGCACACCTTTTGCACTTTTGCCCAAATTTGCTGAATATGACATGAGTAAACCTCTTTCTTGAGTAAATCTAAACCCATGAAAACAGTTTGAAATTTTATATCACGTTGCCTTGAATTTGAGATGAGAGAAAATGCTAACAGAGGATGTATCTATCCAACGAATAAAAGATATACTTAAAATGAATGGAAAAACATAGCTAGTGATATACTACTAAAAATCTATGAAACAGACTATCTTATCTAATTCTTGAAAATAAAAAACAAAACAAAGAATACGCCTCAAGATCAGACGCACCGATGGATGTAAGAGTGGGTAGCCAATCACGAACAACAAAGATCAATGTGGGCTTGTTTGATCTTGCATCTCGTCTAAAAATAAGTTTATGATAGCATAAAATTTACAAACACAGTCACAGTAGATCCCTTGTTTATTAAAAAATAAACAAGAGAGAAATAGGGAGCTTTGTTATTTTTTTTAAATATAGAGAATACAAGAGAAAGGTCACAATGTACCTACACCTCTTCATGTCGACATGCATAGTGACGTACGAGCTATTGTTTAGAAAAAGTTCAATATTCGCTTCCAAAATCGTCTTCAGTAAAGAAAAATTGGATGCGATGGAATTTCCTAAATTCTGGAATGAAACACACAAATATATATTCTTAGAGGTGTATACGTGTACATACACTGCCACTCTACAAATAGAGGACGCATTAATGCAGTGCATGAAGATGAAAAAAAACAAATGACGTACATTATACCACAAATTGACAATTAAACAATCCGCAACAGCCAGAGAAAATAACGCAACACGATGTTCGAAAGTCTGAGACAGAACAGAGGCAAGGTATGACAAGAAAAACAACTTAAAACCATGTTAGAGAATATATTCTTATCGTCCAACAAACACTTAGAATACCATTAAAATAGCCTATATTCTCCTTTCTAAAGGTTTACCATGTAATTGTCTTCCTTCTCCTTGGAATCCGTACCCTCAACATCTAAGACAATCGTAGGTACCTTAAATGCATTACTAACGGAAAACCAAACACCTGTAGTAGTTCGATGATGCCCTAGTAGTGCATTCATGACGGGAAATTTTGTATCGAATAAGCAATTCAGTAGAGTACCTACAAAAAAGAATATGGCTCAGGAAATAGTCAGAGAAATCAGAAAATTTACTAAAGTTAAACCTCAGCGTGTTCCTTGTGCTGCATTTTGAAAAAGGAAAAGCTTACTTTTTCCACTGCTTTGCGCTCCTAGAACAGCCACTACATTGTAATATATCCCACATTTTTCCGCATCTACAACGGAAGAAATCCATTTTGCCATATCTCCTCTATAAGGACAGAAATAGAAACCAAATATTTCAAATACGCAACATTCCCCTATGAAGATGCCAACTTGTCAAATGTTCGAAGTACTTTCTTTTCTTTTAAGGCAGAAACTATGCAAATTATGTAGCTGCAATCAAAAAGCCATTGCATTGCTTCTCTTGAAAGATCAAGTCAATCCCTCAAGAAGAAAATTAAAAGAATAATCCAAAATTGTAAGCAAAAACGATAATTACAACGCAGCACACACTATCTTTTTCTAAGAGAAAAAAAAAGAAAAGTAGTGCTCATGCAAAAGAGAACTTGAACGACAAAAATTACTAGAATTAAAATTCTTTTTGACACCTATGTTCTACTAGCAAACACAAATAATCCACGCACATCAGATTTCCATTGGTGTCAAGTATCTGTAGCATTTCCATTTTATGATACTTCGAGGGACTTTCGAGAAGATACAAAAGAGCAGGATGGTTGAAAAAATGATATAATTTGTTTATGCTATAGAAATTTATAACCAAAAGTGTTGATAAAAAATACGTAGCAAAAGCTCTAGCATTCAAATTCGTCAAGTTTTGACACAGCAACAGGAGGCATTTCTACAAATTTTCCGGCTTATGCACAGCGCAACAAACTATTACGCACGAAGATGCTACGAATAATTTTCGGTAAAATCGTAAATGCAAACGACATTTCAATTGATTGAAAGAAATGTAGCAGTTCGCTGGCAGTAAATGTTTTTGTAATACAGAATCAGTTACGCACAATTTCTGCAACAGGGAGTATGAAGAGAAGAATGCTATAACCACAACACGATAGAAAGTACTGACACTGCTTGCGTTGTAGCGTCGAAAAACGATATGCTTTCCTGCGCTTAATCTCCGTACGAAATGCGTGCAACGTAACGGTGATCGTTATGTGTAACTCTTGTTACAAAGAGATAAGGAGCATGTTCGGTTTTTTTTTTCAAGTGTCATGCTGGTTGAAAAAGCATATTTGACGAGGGTTACACTTCCGTTTTTTCTTGCTAAACCAAAGCAATGTATAAAATTGTTCCTGCTACGTTTCTTCAGTGTGTATACAATATTTTTGATTGAATTCAAGCAATTTATAAATTGTTTGTAAAAGTGCAAAACTAGATAATGTTGAACTGTGTTTGGGTATTTTCATGCAAATTCTGGTAGAAAATGTGTATAATCTATGCGCGATTACTCTGCGGACCAAGATCACCTCGAAATTAAATTTACACTGATTTGTAAGACATAACATTAATTTTTCACATTTAATTGTTATGCCCCGAAGATAACGCGGAACCAGAATCCCTATAGCTCAAAAGGTAACTTAAAACTAGCAAACCTAAGTTAAGATAATTTATAGAAAGTTAACACTAAGGTTAATTGATGAAAAAGTCAAATAACTACAGAATCTGTAATGAGCTCTACCAATGCTCCTTGCTCCTTACTCGTGAAAGCCAACCACAAATCACTAAACAGAAGAAAAATAAACGTTTCACACAACGCAACCGAAAAGAAAATGTAAAAGAAAAACTTGTAAACGAAATATCTATTCGTAGGTAAAAGAGAATAAAATAGTAGAAATTATCCAATTGCAAAATAACAATAGCGATTCTAAGAAAACAATTGAATAATAATAAAATTGTTCAGTTAAGTTACAAAGTTGTCTCTTTATAATCGTCCGTTGTTTTAACT
This sequence comes from Cardiosporidium cionae, assembly GCA_015476325.1. Taxonomy (NCBI): domain Eukaryota; phylum Apicomplexa; class Aconoidasida; order Nephromycida; genus Cardiosporidium; species Cardiosporidium cionae. The sequence continues at coordinate 10,625 of JADAQX010000996.1, read as the reverse complement.
TCTGTTGACATTTGCTGCCTGTGATTGATATCGCAGTCCATGCTATCCCCGTTACCCTGTTTGTGCCTAAAATTATCCCTGCACATCAAACATATTATAGATACATTAATTTCTTTGTTATAATTTATGTTTCTTTGCTAACTTTAATTAAAAGATAAAAGATGTAAAAGGGTAAGCTGGAATGCCTTGAAAGTAATACGTTATTATTTTGGGTATTCTACACTCAAGTTATCAAGAATATGTTGACGCCAACTCTAGCGTGTAAATGTATATTCTTATAAGTTAATTTCTCCAATGAAAAATGTTTTTGTCTGCCATGAAGTATGTATTTACACACTTGTGAAAAAGAGCGAGTGCCCCTTCCATGCAAGGTAAAGAAGTGAGCACTCTATAACGTTTATCTGTTGAAAAGGAAGAAATGGAATGCAAAATAGTATCTTGTGATCATTGAAGAAAAACTTAAACCTTAACTCGTTGAAACAGAACTATATGGAACGAAAAGACCAAAAGTACGTCAGGTTTAGAGGTTAGTTGCGCTGAAATGGTGAGGGTGAATAGAAGTCCTGGGCAGGAATTTTGCAAGACTGTCTGCGTCCTTAATTTACCACACTTAATTAGCAAAATCACTTGAAGCTGAAAAATTTTAAAGTTCTTGATTTACGTTCTTATTTTTTTTGTTTGTAGGATAATATATAAGAAAAAATTTGAACCAAGTGAGGTATGTATACGTTGATGAATATAGCACAATCAAACAATGATGTCTTTTTAAACCCTTTTATGATAAAGTCTTTTTAAACCCTTTTATGATAAAGTCTCAAGCTAATCGCAACGAATAATAACTGAGGTCTAAACATCTAAATTGAAAAAAACCTAAGTTATGCAAAAATCACCGGATCATAACACCCCACCTCTACAATAGTTTGCACGTAGTTATATTACAGAGTATTATAACTTGTTTTTACTTATAATTCTTATCATTGCGGCAGCACATCTAAATATGGAGGAGGCATTCTTACTGTGAGACCTTTGATCACTTTGAAGAGATGAAATGCAGAAATTTGAAATGACTTCCTAACTAACTCATTATCTTTTATAGAAAAGCCTTTCAAATGCTTTTCTATTATCTGGCTAATGTATTATCACTTTTGCAACCGTCAAATACAATTATTTCCTCAAATATATCCTCTAGGATTAGTGCTCGAAAACGTTTAATAAAAAGTAACGAACAACCGTAGGACAGTCACATAAAAATTTAAAACCTTAAATATGCAAGCGTCCGAATTTTGTATGAAAAAATTAGGAAGTTTAGTGACAGTTTTATTTGTATGGCAGATAAAAATTAAAGAAACCTTGAACTAAATTTCTTGTAAGAAATTGATGCTTTAAGTTTTGTGACAAATGAAAAGTTAATGGACAAGTTAGCAACTATCTTGAATGGTTAGAAAAATTAAGTAATGCTCATGATAAAATTGCCAATGGACATGTACACGGACAATGTGGAAAACGAATGGAAAAGGCATGCATGTAGCATTTTTGTCTACACCACCTGTTCTATCAAAATTAGATATGCAGTTTCCGACTTTTCCTGTTCAATAAGCATTAGTGTTGAAAGGTAGGTGGAAATATGGAATATTCAAATGCAATTTTTCCGCTGCTTCAAGGAGAGTTGATTCTTGTATTTTGCGACACACCTTTACATTCCAATTTTCCAATTTTTAGTAGATAGAAAAATATAGAATATTGTAAGACCTTCACGGTGCTATCTAGTTGCTTTTACGTTAATGAGAAGACCATTCAATTTGTACAGAGGGAAAGGATTTTCCATGGAGAGACTGTGTCGTTGATCCATAGAACGAGTATGTTTTTGAGTATCCAAGAATCATTTATGATGCAGCCTATTTTCTTGTTGTTGTAGGAGTTAGAGGTTACTTTTGATAGAATGGAACAGAATTACTTAACAACGACGAGTTAACATAATTTAATAGAATATTGATGTAATTGTTCATTTTTCTTTACAAATTGCCTCTGTATAGAATACAGAAAAAGAAATTTATTTGATTTTTGTTTTATTTATGAATTAATTGACTGGTTAATCAAAAAATAATTAAATAGATATTCAAATGTATTACTAAATTGCCATCACACCTGCATGGTGCAGTGGAAACTCCCTTTTTTCCCATAAAACAATGGTTCCACCTAAGATAAAAACAAAAATTTGTAGGTTGACACTTGCAATGTTTCGCCATGTATTTAAATTAGCACGTAGGGCTTAAGTTGTGTATTGCAGCAGCAGTTTTGAAATGATATGCGTTACCTTGCAATTTTTTCTTAAATGAAATGAACTTTGCTTTTCTCTTGAAGATGATAATCAAGATCCAACAAGCTAAGGCTAGTTGATTTAGCACAATGACTTTATTTTTGCATGGCAAAGTTTAGGATTGATTTTATGCAGTGCATGTTTTTCATCAATACAGAATTACAGAATCAAACTTTGCTCAAATTAGATGGAACCACGCTGCCCTTCATTGATCAAAGAAATAATATTTAACTTTTTTTGTAGATCAACTTACATATGCTTTTCGGTTGATTCTGTAGCAGTTGTAAAGCGGTCGTAAAAGCTAAGCTAGTACCGCTATATTCAATGCAATATGCTATAGAGAGAATCTTGAACTAAGCCACTGTGCATAAGAATTCATTATGTTGTTATATTTCCGTTTGGTTCTTTCCAGCAATTGCTTGAGTAAACACTAATTTGAGATGAAGCAAAATACGAATTTGATTACCACTTTGTTCAAGTCTGCACGCAAACTACTTGTTTTATTTTCGCTTTGTTCTAATCTGCATACATTTCCTCAGCGAAAAAAACTGTTTAAATTTAATTATGTCAAAAATGTGTAAGAAAAGCAAAACAAAATATATCACACAAAAGAAGAATTTATTTTAAAAGCACTTTAATGCTGCGTTGTGCGTAGAAGCAGCTGTTAATAGAATGGAGTTCACATTTTGTGTATATATTTTACGTCACCAGGCTTCCAAATTAAATTTAATATTTCGTTATCCGAATAAACAATAGAATTTTCACATCTTCTTTTACTTGGTATACCTTTAAGCTACTCGTCAATTACATTTCACTTTTAGGCATGGGTTAGTTATTCCTTCTATAAGTGAGGATTGTTGCAATGAAAGGGTGCTAATGCACGAAATCAGAATAATTATTTTTTCAATTTTTTGAGCAAGTACACGGAAAGAGTGATGTAGATCAATCCATTGAAATAATCAAAGGACATTCCGTTTCAAAGGTTTCTTGTCGCTGTTTATTTTTCATTGGCTGGCCATGAAGGATCGCAAACGAAACAGTAGCCCGCTGCATTAGGCAAAAATGAGTATTTCGTTTTAGGGAAGTTTCATTCTGTGTTGTCTCTTTTCAGTCGGTCTAAATGGCTATCAACGTAAGTTTCAAGTTTGTTCGAAGCATGAAAGATTTGATTTGATAGACATTGATTTTAACGACTCATGGAAACCGGTGGATAGGAGTAATTCGATTTCGTCCGCTAACACTGTGCTGATGTAGAGTTTGTTGTCGATTCTCATTAAAAATAAATCAAATATTTCAAAAGACCCTTGTAAATAAATGTCTTAATATTTTCTAAGCTGTGGATACAAATACTTTTCAAGCTACGACCTCTTGAAATGCTCTTCATGAATACACACAAACGTGAATAGCCTTGCCCGTACGCACTAATAGAATATACCCAACCGGAGAATGCTTCGGTTCCCTTTTTTGTCCAGCCCCTTACTTTAATTTAGGGTACTGAGACGCTTTTAATCCACATACTCATCGACTTACAATCCGTCGGACTTCGTAAGGACGAAGCAAGAATTGCCATTACACATTGCTCGATAGATAATTAGAGTGTCTTGCTGTAACTACGAATTGCTCTTTTGTACACTGTGCACTTTTTACTGGTGCACCTTTAACCTATGTCTTTCCAATTGTTTTGTTTCATTTCATGAATATGAACAAAAGAAACAGTGAAGAACTGTAAAATAGCATTTTTTACTCTGCTTTTGTGTGTGGTGTGGTGCCCTGAGCGTTACATATAGCTCACTCTGCCGTGCAAAAGCTGTAAGTTCCGAAGCAGTGTGTGCTTTTCTGGTTATATTAGAGTAGATAGCTATCTTATCTGTACATGTAGTTAATTTAGCGCTTTCTCTTTTTTGGGACAATTTTTATTCTCCTTGATTCTCTCTTCGCTGTGGTGCGACACCTCCAAAAACCTTGCACATTTGCTACACGAAGTTCTACTATACCACATGCTATTTCCCAAACCTGCCTTATGAAGCGTTCTTAATCAATGGCGGAAGCATCTTCAGTTACGGTTAATAAAACAGAAGTTGCGCAGGAAAATTCAGACACCACTACGAAACCCACCGCAGTTGCTCAATTGGAAGAACTTAACAAGCACTCCTCTCTTTCTTCATCCCGGAAATGGTATGGGTCCATTCTCACTGAAGCTAGTTCAAAAGAGGGAAAGTTGCAGCTTCCTTTCGCTCAGGAAGAAGGGAAAAAGGCAAAAGCAAATTTGTCAGCTTCATCTTTGGTGAGTTTCCATCATGTATGCGAAGAACTTTCTCATTGAGAAAACGAAACCATGCCGAAATACTACGGAGAGGGAATAAATTTTTTTCGTAGTTTGGTGCCTCCTATGTTAGATACGTGATAGCAAACGATTTCCCTCTGTGTGCATCCATGTTTCTTTTTTCTATAATTATTGTGTTGAAGCCCTCGAATGATTCAAAGTTCACTTATGATGTTTTCTACGATTATAAAGATTTAACGTTTGACTTGTACATACTAGTGCTATAATATAGAGCAATGTGTGTGTATTTCACCCTACGCTTATAGGAAGAGTTCTTATAGCTCAAACATGGCTGTTTTTTGCACAGTGTTTGCATCTTGCATAATACGCTTTGAGTTAGAGTATAATTACAAGTACCCTATCATCTTTTTTTAAAACTTGGAATTATGGAGTGATTTTCCCCCTTGTCATACTTTAAAACCTAGATATAGATGCAACAGTATCGCATATTCTTATTTATGGCAGTGCTTTCGAAATAAAAAAAATTATCACCTTGCTGCTGAATTTTTCTCTACCTCGCAACCGAAAACTCTAAGATTTATTTGGCTGCCAATACTAAGAGAGTCTAATTTCAGAATTTATCAATCCAACACAGTTTATGTTTCATAGCGCATATACTTTGCATATATTCTGCAGCTGAGAGCAGGAGCCACCTCCCTCTGTGGAAATGATTCACTATCAGTAGCCTCCTCAACAGAGGGGCAGAATCGACGGCAAAAAGAGAATGTTACCACTGTTATACCTTCACACATGCGTTCCATTCTTCCAAAATTATCTCAGAGCTTAACGGCAACAAAGGACGATGCACTTGGTATTGTTTTCCTTAAAAGTCAAGAAATTATGTGCAGAGAAATTTGTATATTTCTCTTGGTAGCCTGTGTGTTTATACAGCGTTCTTAAAACATGGAATTATCGTAAATCATAATTTATTTATTTTCTGCTTTGCTTTCTTGATCTGTATCTTTTTTTATCTCGTATTTCTTGTTTTCAAAACCCTCACTCTCTTTTTTCCCTCTATTCTCCCTCTCCTTTTTTTCATCTCTTTTCTTTTCACTCTCTCTTTTCCCCCCCTTTTTTCCACCCCCTCTTTTTTCTCTCTATTCCCCCTCTCCTTTTTTCATCTCTTTTCTTTTCATTCTCTCTTCCCCTCCCCCCTTTTTTTTTTTTTTCTCGATTTTTTCTTTTTTTCATTTCTTCAAATCCTTTAAAATTATGATAGTTGTGGCTTCAAATTATTTTATATTTTTGCTTTCCTCTATCCATAGAGATATATTCTAAACTTTTTGTTTTTCTTTTTTGTAAAATTTTATATGCGTAGCTAAAAGTACATCCCCTGAAAAGGAAAGTGTGGCATTGGAGCAACTTATTCCAGATGATCGTCGTATTCGTTTTCGCAAGGAAGAATTGAAAAATTCTACGTGTGTATGTCAGGTATACCTAAGAATGTGTTTATCTCTTCAAATTCATGAGAAAAAGCAAAGAGGCATACTTTTTCATTGTATCTCTTTTCTGTTTAAATATCACCTTTATTTACTCTTGAATACATGCTAAAAAATAGCATTTAAAGCATCATGGTTTTTCCTTTTTCCCCATAAAAATCGTATACTTTCTTGAGCATTTTGTATTTCTTCTATTCTAAATGGAAAAAAGAGATACTGATGAATGTATTCCTTTTTTTATCCCATATTCTTTCTATATATATTCTTGTTCTCCAAAAAAAAAATATGCTCTTTCTCTCTATATAATAAAAACTTCTCCTTTCTCTGTCTACTCTCTCTTTCCTACTTTCTTCTTCCTCCTCTCATCACACATCCATACCTCATCAGATAAGGAATATATGCTCACTTTTTCATTTTATTTCATTTCTTTTAAATAGGCAAGCCGTGCGATGGTACGAATTAAATTTGAATTGGAAGAATATAAACATTTATTAGAGATTGATCGAGAGCGTTTAACTGTAGAAGAACGCTCTCTTTCAAAGGTCAAAGAAAATTTACAGAAATCAGAAGATGAAGTCCATACTCTTTATGATGCCTCATTAAAGAAAACAGCAGAACTTCAAGCCTTAGAATTTACTTTAAAAGAGCAACAAAAACGTTCAGACAATGCTTTGGAAATGATTGAAGGCAAATTAAGAGCTGTGGAAACAAAGGAAGCCACTATTACACAACAAGAAGAATATTATAACACCTGCATTAAAAATTTTCATGAAGAGAAGAAAGATGTGGAAAAACGTGAAGCTGTACGTTGTGTGTAGAGAATAGTTTTTGTATTTTTAAGAGGGGGGATGAATAGGGAGATAAAAGTGTAGTAAAAATGAAAAGGATGAGGATGAGAGAGAGTAGGAGAGAGAGAGTAGGAGAGAGAGAGTAGGAGAGAGAGAGTAGAAGAGAGAGAAAAAGAAAGAAATAGAAACAAGGAATCAACGAAAAACGGAAATGAAGAAACGTATATTAAAAAAAGGAATAAAGAAACAGAAAAATTTTTAATACAAATGCACACTTTTAAGAACAGGTGTATATACGCATAGCGTAAATTTATATATATATTTTTTTATTCAATATAGTTTCATTTTTAATTATTTAAAAAAACTAGTTTCTTTTTTTTCAGAATTTTCAAACACAATTACAACAGATTGAAGAAAAACAACGTGAACTTTCTACTTTACAAGGATCTATAGAGGTAGTTAAAAATTTTAATTTTTTAATAAAAAAATAAAGGAAATGTTTTTTTTTTCTAATCTATTCTTTATCACTTTTTTTTTCATCGTCTTCTTTTTCTTGTTCGTTTACTATTTTATTTATTATCATCCTTTTTATTCTCATCTCCTTTTTTTTCTTTCTCTTTAGCATCTCCCTTTGTTTATCTCATTTCTCTTTACTCGTTTTATCTCCCTTCTTTCTCCCTCCTCTCTCTTCTCATTTCTTCCTCTTATCTCTCTTTTTCTCTCTTTTCAAGGAGGAGCGTAAAACTTTAAAAGTAGAACAAATGCGATTGAAAAATGACGAACATAAACATGCAGAAAAAGTAGAAACATTACAAATGGAAATTTCTGCATTTGAAGAAGAAAAAACTATGTATGAGAAGAAAAGAAAGGAAGAATTACACTTTCTTGAACAAGATCAAAAAGAAATTCAAGAAACACGAGAAGTCATTTTACAAACACAGAGAGAAAATCAAACGTTAATTATTGATCAAAAATGTCTACGGCAAGAGATGCTTGATCGAAAACATTATTATGAAGCACAAATTCATGAGTTAAATAAAAACAAAGAGGAGGTAATTTTACTGTTTGATTTTTTATGATTATAAATGTAGTTTTATGGGGAAAGAAGGGCGAGAGGGAGAAAAAAAGATGAGAGGGGGGGGGGGTAGAGAGAGAGAGAAAGATGAAGGGGGGAGAGGGAGATGAGGGAGAGAGAGAACAGAGGGGAAGGAGGAGTGGGGGGGTTAGAGGGAGAGAGAAAGATGAAGGGGGGAGAGAGAACTGAGAGAGAGAGAGAGAACTGAGAGAGAGTGAGAGAAATGAGGGAGAGTGAGAGAAAGGGGGGAGAGTGAGAGAAAGGAGGGAGAGAGAGAGAAATGGGGGAAAGAGAGAAATGAGGGAGAGGGAGAAATGAGGGAAAGAGAGAAAAAAAAGAATAGAGAGATAGAAAAAGAGAGACTAAGAGAAAAAATTAAAAGACGAAAAAAGAAACGAATTCACTTTTTAAAAAAAATGGAAAGCTGCTTTTAAAATGTTTTTTTCAAATTTACATTGGCTTTTTTAAAAACATAAATTAATTTTTTTAGTTTGAAGTTTACAAAGAAGAGAAGTGGAAGGAATTGGCTAAAGAAACGGATGAACTTTCACAGAAAAAAGACAATCTTGAAAAAGAAAAAAGAGCGTACGTTTGAATACATTTTCTTTTATATTTTTTTTTAAGAAAAAAGTGATCAAAAATAAAAAACAATGTTTTTGGAATTCTTTAAAGAATTCCAAATTTTTTTTTCTGAAGGAATGTTTTATAAATCGAATAAACTGTTATTTTATAATTTATAATTTTTTTCCTTATTTTTTTGTTTTAGATTTTCTCAATGGAATTCCCATCAAATGCATATTTTAAAGGAAAATATTGATGCTTTTGAAAATGAAAGTGATACGCAGCAACGCCTTTTAGCAGAAGCTCGTGATGCGTTCGTTTTTTTTTTATTTCTCAAATTTTCTCTGCAATCTTTTTTTTATTTCTTGAATTTGATTTGATGTATTTTTCTTTGTATATTTCTCAACCCATTTCTTTCGCTCCCCCCCTCTCTCTCTCTCTCTCCCCCTCATTTTTCTCTTTTCCAATTTTTTCTTAATGTGTTGTAGATTATTGACTAAAGAAACGGAGCTTTTTTCTAAAATGGCTGAGCAGCAGAAACAATTTGAAGAAGAAGTAGAAAAGAAACATCAATCTATTATAAAATGGAAAGAAGAAGAAACTACAATTTTGGAGATGGCCAAAACAAAAATGGCAAATGAAAAAGTAAAATTGTTTAGTATTAAAGCAAATTTTTTTTTTTTTAATTTAGTAATTCTTAAATTTTTGAATTATTTTTCAATTTAAATATTTAAATATAATAACACTCTCTTTTAATAAAATGTTCTTTTCTTTCTTTTTTTAAAGGAAAAACTTCAAGCAGATTATAAAGAAGTTTTAACGTTGTCAAATTCTTTAAATGAAAGAGAAATATTTTTTAAAACACATTTGGAGAAATTTCAAATGGAAAAACAACAAGAAGAGGTAAAATATATTTTTGGTATGAAAAAATATGTTTTTGTTAAATTTATTTCAATTTTTATTTTTTTATTTTTTATTTTTGTAGATGGAACGAACAAAATTTTTAAAATCCACAGAAGAATTTCATCAAAAAACATTTGAACTTCACACATTAAAAGTTTGATATTTTTTTTTTATTTACAATTTATTTTGAAAGTATTTAGAACTCTACGTTGAAGAGAGTTTGAAAAAGAGAAACGAGAAGAAAAAATAAATATACTTTGTATGAAAAGAAGAAAATTAAATATACTTTGTATGAAAAATAGAAGAAATAAATATACTTTTTGTGTGTGTGAAAAGAAGAAGAAAATATAGTTTGTATGAAAAGAAGAAAATTAAATATACTTTGTATGAAAAGAAGAAGAAAATTTAGTTTGTATAAAAAGAAGAAAATAATATATACTTTGTATGAAAAGAAGAAGAAGAAAAAAATAAAATGAAAACTTAGAAAAGAGAAAAAAAAATGAAATGAAAAAAGAAGAAAATTAAAAGATTGAATTCTATTTTATTTTAATAAAATGAAATAAAAAAGTAGAGTTTTTGAAATTTCTACACAAATTTTTGCAGACAGAAATGGATACACGTGAAAAATCTCTTTCTCTTCATGAAACTTCTTTTAAAGAACAGGTTTAGAACCATAAATAAAAAATATTTTAAAGAAACTATTTTACAAAATTAAAATATCTAGTTTTTGTTTTTAATATAGAGTGGGGAAGTTTGTTTTCCTCTTTTTATTTTATTTTTTTTAAAGATGTATTTTATAGTTTCTCCAATAAAAACAATTATTTTTTTTTTACAGAAACAAAATTTTGAGAAAGATAAAAAAGAATTGCAAAATTTGAAGCAACTTTTTGAGGATCAAAGAAAAGAAATTCTTTTAAAATCAGTAAGTTTAAAATAAAAGGAGAAGGAGAGATGAAGAAGAGAAAATTTATTAAAGAAATAGATAGTTTTGTCCTATAAAAAAGTAAAAAGGAAAACTATTTGTATTTTATAGTGAGAGATCTACGAGAGAAAAAGATTATTTTAATAGAAAAGAATAAAAAATTATTTTTTTGAATAGATGAAATAGCAAGTGAACTCAATACTGCGATTGCATAAAATATTTTTTATTTGGATGAATGAGAGGGAGAAAAAATTGAATGAAACGAATATAAGGGGGAGGGAGGAAAGGGGGGGGGAG
>JADAQX010000151.1:0-79084 GCA_015476325.1 Cardiosporidium cionae | reverse complement strand
TGAACAACAAAACCTATCCACTGCTCACGAAGAAGAATGGAACAAATTATCGTCCGCACTCCGAGAATCACAATCACGAGAAGACAACATGAAGACTGAGCTTCAGGTTTGTTGCATAAATGATTCAAGTATTGATTCATCAAATACTCTCCATTATCAACCATTTTGACTACACAACCCGCACACTATTCAATACATTTTACACCATCACGTCAATTACATTCAATCAAATCCATAAATATTACAATTAAACAAGAATAGAGACCCTTGTGCCACTAACAGGAGATGCAAGGAAGATTGGAAGAAACTATACGGAGACACGCTTATGAACAACAAAACCTATCCACTGCTCACGGAGAAGAATGGAACAAATTATCGTCCGCACTCCGAGAATCACAATCACGAGAAGAACACATGAAGATTGAACTTCAGGTTTGTTGCATAAATGATCCAAGTATTGATTCCTCAAATACTCTCCATTATCAATCACTTTGTCTACACAACCCACATATTATTCACTACATTTTACACCATCACGTCAATTGCATTCAATCAAATCCATAAATATTACAATTAAACAAGAATAGAGACCCTTGTGCCACTAACAGGAGATGCAACGAAGATTGGAAGAAACTAAACGGAGACACGCTTATGAACAACAAAACCTATCCACTTCTCACGAAGAAGAATGGAACAAATTATCGTCCGCACTGCGCGAATCACAATCACGAGAAGACCGCATGAAATCTGAGATAGTGGTATGTTTGGCTGTCATATTCCCAAATGCCGTCAATTTATGCTATTATGTTTTTTTCAAAAAGATTACTTTTAACTGAAGCTTATGTTATTATACGAAAAGTATATATTATTTTTATTTTTTCAAAACAGGCTTTAGAAGAGAAAATCTCGTTTATAGAAGAACAAATGAATGATTTACAGTCTAAGGAAAATGAAAAAAACATTGAAAGAGATAATCTACTGATTTTATTAAAAAATAACGAGGAAAAATATAATGTGGTGGGTAGAGAAAACTCTTAGTCTGAATTACGATGCGTTTACTTGGTTGATCAGATGATGAATCTTTTCACTCTTCGGCAGACATTACAAAGTATGCAATCTAACGTAAAAACAAAAGAACAAGTGTTGGAAAGCATGAAGAAATCCATGCATGAAATTCAAAATAGATTGTCCATGGCAGAAAGGGCATATCAAGTATGCATACATTGTCTAAATTATGGTTCAAATTTCAAAAATAATTTGTGATCAAAATATCAATTCTACTAGTATAATTACGTAGGTTGAGGCAACACTAAAAAGGCGACTTTCAAATCAATTGTTGGATATTAAAGGAAAAATCCGAGTGTACTGTCGTATTAGGCCAATGAATTCCATTGAAATGAAATCAGAGATGAAAGCTCACGTGGAAACTATGGATGAAAGCCAAATTAAAGTTGAAGCATCGAAGGTATTCAATAAACAATAAGATTATAGCACAACTACAAAAAAAGACAAATTCCAGCATATCAACTCACAGAAAATTTGCGTGTCTGCAGGGTGAAAAACATTTTAAATTCGATTTTTGCTTTGGACCACTAGCAGCACAGGTAAGTTGTAGAACTATTGAATTGCAAATGTTAACAATTAGTCCTACCTACTTCAACTGAAATATCGAGTTTGGTCGCAGAAAAACATTTTTGAAGAAATTCTTGGTTTGATTGAGTCAGCCACTGAAGGCTACAATGTGTACGTCCCAAGATAAAAGCAAAATATGGTATTGACCAAGAAATCCCAATCTTATGCGTTGTTTGAACATAACCAGGAGTATTTTCGCTTATGGCCAGACAGGCAGCGGCAAAACTTACACAATGCAAGGCGACAGTGGAGAGCAGGAAGGAATTGTTCCACGTAGCATTCGAGCTTCGTATAATGTACTCAATAAGAAGGAAAAAGGAAGCGTCAACTACAGGATTCAGTGCAGCATGATACAATTATACAATGAGCAGGTTTGACTTTTGCCGAGCTATTTCTAGTTGAAAAAGGGACGATGGTAGAGTAATGATTTATCGTTTAACTCATTGTAATGATTAGCTCAATGATCTCCTTATTCCGGCTCAAATAAAAAATAATCCACTTCCATTGGACATAAAAAAAGAAGCTAATGGACTCGTGACTGTTACAAATGCTACATTAAAAACTTGCACTACCTGGGAAGAGATGTATTCCTACTACAAATGTGGAATTTCTAAGAGAACAACAGGTATAATATAGAAACCCAAAGTTTGATTAAATGTATAAACAAAAACATACAATATGCGTTTTAACTTTTGCTCATACACTGGCAGCGGCAACCGATCTAAATACAGCATCGTCCAGATCGCATTTAATATTTTCGATTCACTTTCAAATTGACGACGTGATCAATAATTTTTCAACCTCCAGCAAGCTAACATTCATTGACCTGGCAGGATCCGAAAGGATAAGTAAAAGCGGTTAGCAGGAAAAAATTTTACATTGAATAATTTTAAGACAGTTTATGTTTTAGAAAAAATAAATAATTTAAGTTCATTTTAGGTGCTGCAAATGAGCGACTGGAAGAAGCTCGTAAAATTAATAAAAGCTTGTCTGCTTTGGCTGATGTGATATGCGCGCTATCAACAGGTGCAGAGCGGCCAACGACTGCAGACATTCACATTGTTTGCTCGAAATAAAAACATAAAAAGCAATGCGATGATTCCTAATAAATATTTAGACATACTGCGTCTTTGCTAGTTGAGGACAAATTCGTACCATATCGAAATAACAAGCTTACCATGCTTCTAAGTGATTCTCTTGGTGGAACTTCGCGAACTTTAATGTTTGTGAACCTATCGCCAGCTGCTCAAAGTTTGGACGAAACCTTTTCTTCACTACAGTACGCATCTCGAGTGCGATTAATCGTTAATCAGGTAATTTATTATTTTATCACAAATTTAAGTAAATTCGACGTAAAGATATACAATTTACGAATGTCATCCATGGTACAACAATTGACTTTAGATTAAAACAACTGAAGGGACACGCGAAGCAGCAAAATTCAAAACAGAAATTGCAAAAATATATAAAGAAATAGAGAACGTCAAGGCTTTAGTCGCCGACGACATACAAACCAAAGACGAAGTTGAAATACAGCGGTGAGAAGCTAAAGTAAAATTGTTACTAAAAGAATTGGAGAGAAGAGTCAACATAAACCATGCATCTGCATATACCACAGATAAACCATGAGAGGGACACAGTAACAAATTACTTCCCATAAATAGATTAGCAGTTACACAGAAATGAGCTGCAAGGTACACGTGTAAAAGTGCTCTGAATATAGAAAATGAATTGTGTAACAAAATCAAACGCCCACAATTTTCATAGTCTGTCATTGCTATTGGAATATAAACGTATATGTGGAGAGAAATTCGTATTTTACGTAACCCAATTTTTCTCCTGCACCAACAAAATCTTTCCATAGTAAAAAGTTTTTCAGTTTCAGCTTTGCATACAATTAACGGTAAAGCTAAAACTGTGTTGCGCTTCAATGGTAGCTAGATTAAGGTTTGCAGACCCAAAACAGTAAAATTCTCTTCTAATTCGGAAGTTGGATTTTTACGCATCTTCGCCCGATAAAAACTGAAAACACAAAAATATAGAAATAAAATCGTTTGACAATTGCAAAGTGACAAGATAAAACATTATAGTTTGTAGGACTTACTTCGGTAGAATTATCACTCCATTCTTCCTCGCTGTCGCTAAAGCTATCAGCATCATCGCCATTAATTGAATCTATACGCGTCATGTGTCCCTTTTTTTCTGCGTCCTCAAGAATTGGAGAAGGAATAGCTAAACTGGGTGAGTGTGGTTTCACGTTCTCCTTCTGTACTAGACTCTGCTCACATTTAGAAATTCAAAACAGGCCGTTTTTACTCTTCAATTTAGCTAAAAGTACGGAAAGTCAGCTACTCGATCTTCAACAAACCTCTGCGATACATTTTTCCTTTGCGGTTTCTTTGAAATCAATACGACAGCTCATCACAAAACTTACAGGATGATAATTATTAATCAGTGACATAGAATCACTAGCTCTCGTTTCATTAGGAGAGTCGATAGCAGCGGCGGATTGCAATGCCGCATCGGGTACGGTGCTGATGTCCGAGTGGTGAGACCATGTTAGCAGGTCTACCAGACAAAGTATAGAGTTTTATAGCCACGTATACAATCGTTCATAATGCAAAAACTCGTGACGCATGCCACCATGACTAGGTACCTTCTTCATCGAACTCGTCCCATTGAGGACTAAAATAAGTCGTTTTTGAATTAGAAATGGGCAAAGAGTCATCTGAAACAAAGGATACCAACAAAACAAAATTTGCGCAGGTTTTTGAATATAAAAATAAGATACTCCAAACAGAGCGAGACAAAGGTAGCACAATCAAAGATCGATATATCAGGCTCTAAATTAATCAACTTACAATGAAAGAGCATACTTAGGACACAACAAAACATTACATTTCCTTGACATTGCGGAGAGTAGCAGGGTATAGATAAATTGCACTATCTCGTTGCCGCGATTATGAAAGTCTATATTGGAAGCTCCATTCCCTCTTTAAAAGCAAATATTCATTTTCTTGGTGATATTTACCTTTAAAAACGCAACGATGACACTGCAGCATGTCGTGTGTATCACATAGCGTATCACAGCGAAATCGAAACAAATCTTTTACCATTTCTGTTGAGAGACTGGAAAATAAAAGAATGTGTATATTAAGCATCGGATATAGGATCAGAAGAAGAACTAGAACATGCCTCACCTATCTTTCATCTGATTTTCACCTTCTGTAATTATCATTGAACTAAGTCCGTCTTTGCATATTTGCCTCTGAAGGAGTGCGTGTACGTAGGGGTATGCCGATCACCAAGCAATATTTTAAATAAAAAGGTAAATAGAGACCTACCTGATACACCTTTTCTTCGATCGTTCCGGTAGAAAAAAGGCGATAAATGTAGCAAATCTTTTTTTGCCCATCTCTCCAAATACGCGCCAAAGCCTTCAAGTAGAATAATAAATATATAAACAGGAAGAACACTAGGACGAAAAGTGCCCCTATTTTTCAGAAAGCAAGTATAGTTAAGTGTAATATTGTAACAAAAATCATGTCTCACAACGATTTAATCTTTACAAAGCTGTGTTACATTATTAGTTTATAGCAAGCAATTCAGCAATAACTTCAATTGCTGGAGGTCCCCTATAAAAATAAATAGAATATCTTAAAGCAATAAGGAAACGTTAACGCAATGAGATTAACCTGCTTGTCATTAGCAGGATTCCAATCAGGGTCATACATGACAAGTCTGTTTGCTCCAATCAAATTTATGCCACAGCCACCAGCTTTCGAAGAAAGTAAAAATATAAAACTGTTGCTATTTGGGTCGTTAAAGGACTGCAAAAATAGCAGAAATAGATCAAGAGAAACATCCATATATGTGAAGCTCAAATACAAATTACACCGACTTACCGTAACCATCGCGTGCCTTTTTTTAATGGCCGTAGAGCCGTCGAGCCTTGCAACAGGATATCCATTCTCTTTACATAAGCGATCAAACAAATCGAGAGTTTGAGTATAATTACTGATGAGCACAACACGGTCATTAGTGTAACGCTTCAAGTATTCCAATATCCTATGAGAAAAGCAAGAATAGCATCGCTTGAAACTATAAACTATTTTTTCTACCATACAAATAAATTTACAAATAAAAAACAAAATTGCACTGTCAAGCAATTAATACTTTGCATCAAACAAACTTTTAAGCCGTCTAAGTAATAATTTACTTTGTCCCTCTACGGCAATCTTATCATACAACAAGATTTGGTTCAATTTTTTTATGAGAGTACTATACCTGCTGAGAAGAAGCAATTTCCCAGAAAGATCAGCCCGACTCGTTCGCATGCGAGCGTTTTTTGACAGTTGGTCAATTTCATCCAAATAACAGTCAAACGCTTCGAATCCCTGTAGTAGACATCAATTTTTGAAAATATACACTGTAAAGATTCAGAAAAAATGAGAACGCAAAAATTGGAGCTCAAAATGAATCAGACTGGCCTGGATAGTCTGTGATTTTTTACGAAGCAGAGAAGGATGGTTGCACAACTTCATCAAGCCTTGAATACTCGATAGAGCGCGTCCGGTCATGCCATTTTTCATCTCAGTAGTTAAAAGTTTTTGGCAACTGCAATTGAATGCAAAATTTGATTGATGGAAAGCCAGTAATAGAAATGTTTTCGCTTTATCAAAATATCTCTTCAAAATGATATCTAGCTACCTTTTAGATTCCAAAAATCCTTGATATATCGTGGTTTGAAGTGGCGTTAGGCGGCAAAAAATATTCTGTAAATAGATATAATGGCATGCGTCATGGGTATAGTTTGGGAGGTAGGGAGTTAGAAGGCGCACAAAATAATATATAAAACAAAACTTGAATGACATTCTCATTGCGAACTGAATCATTAAAGTAGAGTTCAGACTATTCTATCACTACAGAAATTAAAATTTGTCCACAATGGGGAGTCTACTGACCATAATAATTTTTGGAGGGAGAACGTTGGAGAGTAAACTATTTGTGCGACGAAGAATAAACATATTTGTAATATTTGAAAGCTCCCCTAATCTTATAGCGGCCTACAAGGACGTGATAATAAACAAGATTTTAATATAGAAGAGTGTATCTCAAAGGATGCGTAGAAGTAGAAACTGACCAGATTTTGTTGCGATTCTGTAGCATCCGGTTCCCGGCCAATAAGAATAGGATTCTGATAGAAGAATCATGGTAACATTGCTGCGTGATAAAGAACAGTTAGGACTAATAGTATATACTCTTACTGCAAAGGATTTTCTGAACTGGCTCATTTCTCCTAAAATGTTGGGATTGCAAAGTGAAACCATAGCATAAAATTCATCTAAATCATTCTAGAAAGCACAAAACAACAAACGATGCAGATGATAGCAGATTGGGATGTAATTGCTCATGCCCTGACTAAGAAAGATAGAATGAACACAAACCAATCCAAAAAATTTACAGAATTGCACATTCTGCACCAAGCATGAGATAATTTTGTATAGTTATTAAAAATACAAATGGTTTCATTTAGCAGAACTATGAAACGTACCTGTATAGGAGTACCTGACAAGAGCAAGCGTTTCTTCACGGGGATTTTCCCGATGGCCATAGTAATTTTGGTGCGATCATTTTTCAATCCTTGCACCATGAATACCAGTGAAAATGTAAAGTTACAAATATTCTTCAAAAAACTACTGTTCAAAATATCTATCTCTTACTATGAGCCTCATCACAAATCAATAGATCCACAGGAACATTGTTTAGCTTATCCACATGCATTCGGAACGTTTCGTATGAGGATATCAACACATGACTCTGACCCAAAAATACAAGCAGCAAAATCGTCGCTTCAGGTATACAGAAAACGGTGGAATAACCCACATGTTTACGTGTTCATAAAACGATTGATACCTGACGATCATAGCGAAAACCCAAAAACTTTGAAATAACCTTCTCTCTGGAGCTATCCGCAACAGCAGTGCAACCACACTGACCCTTTAGCCATTTTTGTATTTCTTCAGCCCAATTGTTCACTAAACTCGCTGGACAAACTACTAGAACCTTCCGTACGGCTGCAAAATCCTTACAATTTTGTTTACAGGTTAGTAAAATAAAGCAGAGACGACGTAAAATAGCACACATTCCAAAAATATTACATTCACAAATGCAGCTCATGCCCAGTTCAGCGCATTGCATAGATTTGTGATGCTTAGTTTCTAAGCAATCAGGCTTAATTCATTTTTCTTTCGCACAACGGCCAAATTTTTTTTTACTATACGCAACAAATTCCTATAAATACACACGGTAAGAAATTATAATCGGCAATCTAAAGCAATGCATTCCATAGAATGACGGTGCTTAAACTCTATAGAAAAATGAAAAACTGTTTTGTTTTTAACCCGGATTTCCATCAAAGCCTTGCTTAAGGAGAGTCCATAGAATGGTAATACTTTGCAGGGTTTTACCCAGCCCTAAAAGCAAATAAAGGTAATGATGATTCTTCGAAGTATGACACCATTTTTAGTCGTCCGATCTATGCAGTGATACCATAACATACCCATGTCATCCGCTAAAATGCAGCCTTCTCCTTCAAAGCCTTTTAATCCCATAAGACATTCAAAAATAAATTTAACTCCTTCACGTTGATGTTCTCGCAACCATCTATTCAGACAGTAGCATTTATCCACTCAAAATTAAAGCTCTTAAAAATTTTGGTTGGGTAGAAAAATGCAGACATGTGTTTGTATTCAAGCATACTATATTTCAACATCTATGACTATTCAAAATTAAAGATAACAGAATATTGCATTTCAAATTCAGATGCATCACTCTATTTTACAAATAGCGAAAAATCAGTAAGTTAGAATTATTCAACTAATCTATATAGAAGTATCCATTATACCGGGTTAACATAGGATCAACTTCAATCTTGCTGTGACCGTTTTCATCATCGGATGGAGTATATAGAATCAGTGGTACCGGATGTGGAAGGGAGCTGTCACCTGTTTCATTCAGTGTAGGTGGAGATTTGAACTGTGCAGCAATTTTACCGAAGGAGAAAATATCAGAACTTCGCACTCGACATCCTAGCGTTTTTTTCAACGAAATTTCGCTAACTCCTGAATATAAATAGTACGAAAAAAATTATATTTCCGGCCAATATCTCTCTAGTTGTGTTGACATTTTGACCTCTGACCTGGAACATGGCCAGTCAAAGGACTTTTGAAAGGTCTAAATCGCATGCTCGGTCCTTCGTCAACATGAAGCAGTGGCATTATTGGTGCACGAACAAGAGAAATTTGTACGCTCGTTTCCTGCCGAGTTTCCAGTCGATCTGTGCCATTTTCTTCCACTAAAGACGAAGCACGTCGTCGCCTTATAGAGTTTACAAGAATAGATTACAAACAATTTGCAGTATGAAATTTTAAAAACCACATAATTGGTACTTATGAACGCATTTATTTAATAGATATTTGAAAAAATGGCTGCTATAATACGCCAAAAGAGTAAATAGGTCAACGAATTATGCATTTAATCAACAAGTTCATCCTTTCCTTTCAACCATTTAATTATGAAAAGCCCATCATCCACGCAAGCATTCTTTTTTCTCATACACAAAGGTGAATTTATTCACGTTCTTATGATCATTCCAAATATTCATTCAATGATGCTTCAACCTATCGCGCCAGTCTTTACAGTACTCAGGAAAGCTCTATCAACATACTTTAGGGGTGCAATGCGACGCATCTTCAAGAAAGAGGTAGATCGATGGAGATTTGGTTAAGGGTAATCCGCTTGATTCATGTATCTCATACCACTTCATAGCAAAGGTTGTGTTGCACACGATAGGTCAAACAATGTCAGTGAAAAGCAATTGGCAGAGGAAATAGGCCCATTTTTATACTTGTGCAGAAACTTTTAGAAATAGAGGATATGGGAGAGACCGTGAATTCTCGCTGGAAAAAAAATGCTGAGTTGGTTATGCCTCATTTCAGCTAAAAAAAGACTGACTTACTTTAGGAAAGACTTCGTAGAAAGAGTTCGAATGAGATACGTGGAGAGGAAGAAAACGTATTTTGATAATTCAATTTGAATTCAGTAGTAAAATTGAGCAAAGATTCATCTCATACAAGATTTTTCCCCAATTTCCTTATGAAAAAGACATGATAGGAAAAAGAGTCACACTTACCTTTTGTCATTCATTTTAATAGTGGCTGCCGTGCAGCAGGGCTGTGTGCGCTGCATGTTGAAGACTGATACTCAACTATGTCTGCATAGCTCGATATTTATCATAATTGCACTCAAAATTAAAAGATTGTCAGAAAAAAATTTGAATTCTGCCGTGGCTCTGTGTATGGAATGCTCCTAACTTTCCCTCGTTAAATCAGTGGCGTTGCGCATATTTTAGCTTGCTGCAATACTGTAACAAATCTGAAAAGTTAGAGTTGCAAAAATTCTTTTACTGTACGCCGGCTTGTGTACAGTAAAAGTATCCGCTTTCTTACAGCGTTTAACGAAGTACATCTTTGTTATGAATTACTAATCTTACACTACGATTTGAGGGTACGATTTCACCACTGGGTGGAAATACCGAGAGCTATCCTAATATCATTGGAAAGGTGCCCTAATACCATCAATCTGTTCTAACCAAAATATGTGTATAAAATTAAACCAATTCGATACTTTCATGTATTTTATCTTGAATGACTCTCAATGTTCCCCTGGGAAGAATATAATGTTTGTAAAAATACCTACTCAAATATGCACCAGTGATGTGCGCTTAAACATATACAAACTAGAATGCTTGCTTGTTGTTGCTTCCCAAATTGCTTTTCTTTTGTGCAATATGCAAGCGCATCAGGTGGTTTTCACTTTTTTAGAATAGATGTTCTATATTGTGGCTTTAAGAAAGAATGCCAATAAGTTGAATTGCGCTGCAAGCTTTCACTATAAAACAGCAGCTTTTTAGAGACTTTTCAGCAACACTTTTGGATGACAAAAATATCAGCTTGTAAAAGTTGCCATTCTATTTGATTTACCCAAACTATTGATCCAATCACTTGTCGTAAACAGCGTGCCAATTTATTTTTAGTTTCCACCATAATTTTTGCACAAATGCTTTTGTTAAATAATATCTTCATTTTGCTAGAATATTGGGATAGTTTTGAAGTGTATTGTTAACAAACACGCTTTTTTATCCGCAGATTGACATTAAAACTTCAAATTTGATGAAGCATGGGTTATATTCCTTGTGCTTTCCTTCATCTGGCATAGAATCACAGAACTTAAATTGTGTTTATCTATCCAGCTGTGCATCTTATTCCAGCTATACTATTATATTAATGGGTATAATGGTTGGCATACCCAATATTATGAAGCAATTCAAGTCTTACAAGCCCCAATAATTGCAAATTCTGTCTCCTATATATGACTTATATCACAATCCCTTCACATAGCATATCAACATTGGTACCTTCTATACTAGCAGTTTTTATTTTGTTTATCAAATATTCTAGTTTTTTCTTGGAGATATCAAGTTAATTAAAATCATTTTTCGCTTCGCTCCTCCATAGTCCAATACTTCAGAATCTTCAACAGGCTGCAAATGTGAAGGAAGTATGATAGCTTCATCGAAAGAATAATCATTTTTCCCAAAATTTTGTTTTTTGATACTTTGCATAAAGTCTCATTTTAAGGTTACACTCCCGCAATGCAGCTTAAACGATGTAAATCAACAGTCAGGTAATCGTCCTAAAAGCTACATTTAATATCCTTGTCTGAAATATTAAAGACTCGTATTTTTACAGAAAGCCAAATTGAGTAGAAATAGCTTACTATTCACAACAATTTGTCTCACAAAAGTTGCAGCTTGTT
Source organism: Cardiosporidium cionae (assembly GCA_015476325.1). Lineage (NCBI taxonomy): Eukaryota > Apicomplexa > Aconoidasida > Nephromycida > Cardiosporidium > Cardiosporidium cionae. Next base: position 67,573 of record JADAQX010000151.1, on the reverse strand, counting down.
TGTGTTGTGTGCAGGGCAGCCATAAATTCTATTGGAAGTGCTTCTAGGTAGTAAAAACTATTTGCATTTTGGGATGGAACTAAGTATTAGGGGAAAAGAATGATATATATTGCTACTTCCTCCTATAAAATTGATATTTCTCTATCAGTATCTATGCAGAATTCTTTCTAAAATTCTAAAAAAAAAGTATATTTAATACAATAAAAGCAGTATAGAAACAAAAATAAAGCACAGCTGTTCCTTTAACCAAAATTGAGGAATGCGAGTGTGACTCGTACAGCAATAGCTTACATGCTTCAACAATAGCCGTTTAACGGTAGACAGAAATTAATAATAGATAAAGTTGTAGGAGCCGGATTTTTGGCACGGCATCAACTAAAGAAAAATAAGAAGTATTAAGAGGAATAGGGAATAAATACAGCATATCGTCAAACTAAAATTTGAAAATTTCTTACGTTTTTATAAAATGTGTATTATAGGGAAGCATTTGCTAAATGAAACTTTACCATACTTAATTTTTACAAAATAGAACTAATCAGATATTCCAGAAAAGAATTCATGAGATCTAGTAAAAAGTTTGGTTTCTGCAATATAACATAAGATGCATCACAAAAGCATGTTGCTCAAAATATCCTAATTGAATGTTCATAAAAAAAGTTTGTTAACTTCAGCAAAAATATTCTTGCAAACACTAAAAGTGCATTTGCTTTGAACTGTACTTTTAAATAAAGAAATATTCTCAAGTTTTCTCGATCATGGAATTACTAAATCCCTGGCCTAGATGGCGCGCACCTTAAAATATATTGTTGGTACACCATTGCTATCCAATCCAGGCCAATCAAAACAATTTTCTTCTAGAATAGCTCTTCTATCTAATACCCACTGCAAGTTTAAAAAAATATAGTTGTATCTATTGAGAGTCAAATAAGATGGTCATACAACCCTAAAACCCTATTATTTTTCTTATGCTATGAAAAGGATTAATGCAATTGTACTAATTATGATAAATAGAACAGCAATATAGCTATTCACAAATTGTACAACAAACACAAAAAGTAAAGTATAGGGGTATAAAAAGCGAGAAATATAAAAGGCCACGACCCTACGATAATGCAAGGACAATAAAACCAGGAGATGTAGTAACTTTTCTAAAGAAAAATTAACTACAGGTTAAAAAGCAAGACAATAATTGCTGCAGACTCAAGCGTACATTTGCTTGACAGCTTTCGATAATAAAGGCGATTCCATCTATTGGAATGCGATTCCATGCAACACTGCAAAGTAAAGAATAAATAGAAAAGTGTCAATTCTATGCGATGATCAAGAATAAAAATTAAAGAATGCATGTGATCAGAAACTTACGCTTTCATTGCTGTAATCTCATTCTTAAAGCTGTATAAGCAAACAATACAACTGCTATTTATTTCTGCAAAACGATTGGGGAGCAGATTTAATTTTTTAGGTTCAAGCTAAAAATTTTCTAGTTCCTTCAGTGATGTATATATACATTTTCTAAATGTAGAAAATCCTTGAATCAATTATTCGAGGCAGTTGTTGTGACATTTTCTACAATTAAACAACCTAGTTTATCTGAAAAACTTACCACATATGAAATTCAGGAATCTTTTTGGAAGGATCGTAGACTGATCGTAAAATGACAAGACAGAAATAAAATAAAAATATTCCATTTAGCATATTCATGAAAATGCACTCGTCTTAAGAATAGCCTATGCAGAAGTAATTGATTGCAGTTAATAAAAACAATTGAGGATACAAAACATTTTGATAAATAGTGTCAATGCTTCCCCTACCCCAATCGCAGCAAGGAGATATTTTCTGCTCAATCTGCGCCCGGCAATAAGAAATGTCATCTGGAGAAACACCATAAATCGTTATCCAACACCCTGCAAGTACAGTACAGATGCAAGGCGATGAATTGACAGAAGAAACGATCTATGAATGTTTGCAACGTAGAAGCATAACATATAAAATTCCATCGCCCACAATCTAAGCAAATGCAATGTTTCTTCTGACCGAATTTTTTCATAATGGTTTCCCAAAGCAAAGATGAAAAAAACAAATGCTAGTGGCCCAGAAATAAAGTAGCGGGTAAAAGTCGCAATTTTCCCTGTGTAAAATGAAGAAAACATATTTCAATTGATCAGTTAATATGCCGGAGTAAACGTACAGAGTGAAACCACACGTTTTTTCTTTGCATACTAAAAAAGGCGGCTCAGCAAACTTTGTCGATGAAATAAACAGTGCGATTCCTTGTCATTTATCGAAAATCACGGGAGGGTATAGACTTGAAAATTGTAAAAATATGAGAGAAATGGTCTGTGCATTGAAGAGATTATTTCTATACAAGGTATGCGCAATCGCAGCGGCCAAAAAGATGATTCCTCATTAGAATCCCATAACACTTTCAGAGAAATACTTAAATATACTGAGACTTGAACCGGCACAGCAGAGCAACTGATTGAACAATGAAATATTGCCGTCAGCCACTTGTTACATGAATAACAGAAAAGGCTCTCCCACGAAATAGGCAAAGAACGCTTATTTCTTAAACAGAAAATGACAGAAGCATTAGATTTCTTTTATTGAATTAAACAAAGATTTAGCGCAACACTAAAAATTGAAGCGTAATCACTATTTCGAATGTCACAGAGTGGACCTTGCCATTATTGAGATGCAAAGGTTCAAAAATCATTACGTAAAGTAAACTACCTATTGAAATATTTCTGGTTAATCAAAAACATTTCTGCTAATCTATCGGACCACAGTGACAACTGATACGAATGTGTTTTTTAAATTGATCAAAAAACTTTGGAGTTTTCACTTTGCGCTCAGTGGCCTGTAGAATTTTTTGACTACAGAACCTACGTAACGAAAGACAACGCCGGTTGCAAAAGCTAGCATTTAATATTCTATTCAAACTGATACTAGGAAAGACGGTTTGTGTACAGGGTATATGCGGAGGGGGCTATTGATAAACCACAAGCCGTCCGAAAGTGTGCTGCCATCGAATCTTTATTTCATTTTAGTTTTGGGGTTTACATTGCATCTCCGCATTATTAAGACTGTACTATTAAGAATAGCCAGTATACAAAATGGCGACATTGTATGTCTTCTAATGGTTCTTACTCTTGATCATCAGTTTGTTTCGTACCAATGAAGTAACTTCTTGGATAGAAGCTCCCGTTTCCCTTTTCAAATTATGTTGAAAAAGGACAGCTGAATCATCTTCTCTAGCAGCCAAACTAATTCTTCTCCTACTGTTTTTAAATGCGCCAAGCACCGTTTCAGTCTTTTACACCGCAATATGGTTGTGAATTTGGCTGTAATAGTGTTTTAGGTCATAGATTAATAGGGATTACTTTTAACGCGAAGTATAGTGCGTGCTTACGTTTTCTTTTTCCAAAGGTCATACGCCTTACAGAGCTTAAGGAAGCAGTTAAATCCCAATGTGGCTTTTACCTTCAACTTTCCTTTTTTTTTCCATTATTTCTATTTTCACTTATAATGTAGTAGCGTGGATACTTTTGAAGACCCGATGGGATCCTCTGGATTGGGATAGCACTACGCGATGGCAAGAGAACTGTGCAGCATTTCTTTTTTGCCACCTCTTGCCAGCTTGCGTGTGGCTAAACTTGGCATGCGTTCTCTGCTTAAAACATGTGTGGTGGTTTTACCTTCCGTACTGTGCTTTCTGTCTTCTATCTGACAATGAACATAAGGGAGGCCTCCCAATGCAGTGGGTAAGTGTAATGCAATTTTCTTATTGGTTTAAGCCAAAAGCAAAAGTTTTGCTTTACTAATGTCCTCTGTAACTATGGGAAAATATGAAGAATCTGCAACTTCAATTTGATTTTTCATGTACGTGTACCATGCTGCTCCTCTTTCCAATGTATGTTTTTTGGAATGTTAAGTAATTTGTAAGTTGAATACATAGAGAACTTCTTTTTTTTTAATTGGCAACCTACTATATACCGTATAGAAAAATTGCTGACCGCTTATTTTTATGTGTTGAAAATTTTGAAAAAATAGAGTGAAAGCGGAAAATACTCAAAGTGGAGTGGTTGAAAATGTTTGTTTGCCTTTGCTGAGCATAAGAACTTTGGAAAAGCAACGTGTGTAGATAATTTAAGTGACTTTGTATAAAAGAATTGTACAACGTGTGATGGCAACAGCAATATTGCTTTTATTTTGCAGTGGAGAAACTCCAGATTCGCTGAATACATTGCTGGATATTATTCCTCAAAAATTGTATTGCATAATGAAGCTAATACATTTTCAAGCGAAAAAAACTATCTCATAGGGTATCATCCGGTGAGAAATTTTTACTATTTGTAGTCATGTTTTAATGTGACTTTCATACACATTGTAGACTTCTATTTACTTTGCAATGTATTTTTTTAATTTCTGATTTCTGTGATTGAGTAGCATGGCGTGGCTGCAGTAGGATGCCTAACAAATTTTGCATTGCATTCTCGAGACTTTAAAAATCTTTTTTCAGGTAGGAAAGCGTGAAATATTATTCCATTTTTTATCCTCTTTATTAAATATTTTTTTAATTAAAAAATATAAATTTGCCATAGAAAGTCGAGATTTCTGAAGTAAGATTCGGTGTTATCGTTCTGCAGCGAAAGTTGTTTTTGTTTTTGATTGTCAATAGTGGATTAGCAAAAAAATTAGCATCAACGGCTGTTCTTATAGTTTAATCAATACATCCAGACACTAAATAGTGCGTAGTACTGCTGATTTGTAATACGCCACATTAACGGATATATAATTTCGGAGATGTGATTTTTCTAACAAATTTAAGCTCTCTATAAAAACTAGGTCTTTTTATTTTTCTACATGCAGGAATTAGGATTCGGGTTGCAACACTCAACTTCAATCTTCGAATTCCATTTTTACGGCACGTTTTGCTGTTTATGGGGTGTATATCTTGTAATGCATCCTCAATTAAAGCTTCCCTAAACGATTTATCCAGGTAAAAAGGCTTTTTAATATTAATCTTTTTATGTAGGTCTGTTTCTACCGTTTTATCTTTTCTGGCTGGTTAATTTCTGCAGGGGCGGCAATAGTGCAGTGGTAGTGGTAGTGGGTGGTGCGCGTGAAGCGCACCACGCCAATAACTGTGCAAAAATCATCCTAAGTAAACGGACAGGATTTTTTAAACTAGGATTACAAACGGGTGCTGATTTAGTCCCGGTAAGTGAACCTTTTAATGGATGGCGGTTAAAAGGACTGATTTGACAAGGATAAATAACCCTAATATAATCGTCAATTCTGGCGTTTTATGATTTGGATTCATTTTATTTTCATGAAATCATCTCGATTCTGGGATTAAGTTGTAACGATAGATTTGATTTTGTTGTAAATATTTGATAATTTATTTAAGGTATAATCAGAGTAAGTGTAATTTACGAAACGATTTACTAAATACGACATTTCATTTGTTTCCAGTATACATGTTAAAATATAATTTTTGCCATTTTTCAGGTTTTTTGTTTTGGCGAATCCATGCTTTACCGAATTGAACGTCCAAAGAGCATGTTTTTACTCGATGCTGTCTCCGTGTTTACAAAAAAGCGTTTTGGCTTTGTTATTCCTTGTTTTTTTGGTTTGTCGTTTTATTCCATTTATAGTCTTTATTACTTCAGACGTAGCTACTTGTGGACGCATCAGCGGCTTCATTCATCACTTTTTTATGATTATCAGGGAGAGGATTTTTTCAGTCGCGTTTTGGTTGGTTGACGCATAAGACCCCGTTGAATTTAGTCCTGGGAGATCCTATCCATTGCCCAAAGCTTGCAGATCCATCAGACGAAGACATTGATAATGTGTGTGCTGCAACTACACTCATAATTTCAAATAGCCTTGTTAGCTATGTTATGCAATATTTTTTCCCTTGTGATAATATTCCGTCGTGGGTTATTACGTAATTTTACACCCTATTATTTTTCTTCTACTTTCATCAAGTAGAATATTGCAACTTTTTTAACGTAGGTTTGAGAAACTTCCAGGAGAATTTTCTAATGCCCTTCGTTGATAGATTTGAAATTTCTTATGACCCACAGTTGTAAGAAATATGAGCTTGTTATTTTTACTCATTGTCTGTTTTCCTTATTATTTTCGAACTAGGTTAAGCAGGAATACTGCCGTGTGCTGGAGGAAATGTTCCACCGTCACAAACAAGTGCTTTGTAACTCCTCAGGGGAATTGTCATTGGAAATACTTTAGCCCCTCAAACTTTTTATTTCATTTCTGTACTTGAAAAGTGTGTATGTGTGTCATGAAAAAATATCTTATTGTACAAAAAGCATTTAGCATCTCGAAGTGGCTTTTTTACTTCATTTTGTAAAATAATACGTATGCTTTGTAAACGAATTTATTGGCTGTAAGCGAAGAAAAATTGAATTCTTGCATTACAATTGAGAATTACTTACTAATTTGTGCATAAAGCTTTTCGCAGAAATTAATATTGATTCGTTTCATTGGGTATGGATCTGTCAATGTGTAAGAACCATCTTAGTCACTGTCAAATTTAGACTTGTTTTAGCCAAATAAAATCGGGTTTAGTGGTAAGAAGGTACACCTTTAGAGTGAAGATTTTTTTCCTAAGTATAGTAATTGTATCATAATGTTCACAATCAAGAGCTAAAGAATTTATATGTTGAATCATAACGAGAGGGGTATTCGGGGCTTTCCGATACATCTCCTCGCATCTTAATTGTAAGTCTTTTTGTGGTACCATTGAGGTGATTTTAATTCAGACTATTTTCATCACTGATTTGAATCCATTTCCTATATGCGGCTATACCTAATTTACCCTTCGATATATTTAGTGCAAAATTGAACTGAAACGCATTCCATCACTTCTAGTTGCAAACTTGTATACGTACACTTTGGAAAAAAATACAAGGAAGAAATGGGCTATTCTTTGCTTTGAAATAATTAAAAATGTAATATGTTTTAACCGCCATTTCTAGATATTCGTAGAACAATGTCTAATTGGGCGGGCACTAAACTCTCAATCATATGGTTTATTGTCAACTGCTTGGTGGAATTCATGCTACACAAGAATCATTTGACATTGAGTGCATGTTGCAAAAACTAATTGTTTTGCTGAATGCTACCGCCACATATTATACTGAATGCGAGGCTGTCCCACGTACAAATATTACACTATCAATTATTAAGCATGCAATTTTGGTAATGGCACCGATATTGCTACCTACCAATCAGACCACCGTTTCATGAGCTTGGGGTTGATTGCTTTCTTTGCAGTAACCAATGCTTTAAATTTTATGCATTTCTGTAATGTACATTGTTGTACGTAAGTCAAGGAAGAAAGTCCCTATTCATCACATGTACTTTTAATCATCGATTACCATGGATGACATTTTCTATCAGATATCAGCTTCCTTGCATGAAAAGCGTGCTACCTTGTTACCCGAAGAGAAGGAAATGTACAATGATATTCGCCCCTCGTCTCAACCACTTTCTTTCTTATGCAATACTCCTGATTTTGACTATATCCATGAAAGGTTCATTCTTTTGCAGCAATTGGATAGGAACTTCGCTGCTACGGTGCGAGATTCGAAGCAGTTTTATTTAAATAGTCTCGAAAAAACAGACGTAACCAGCGATGAAGCTTCCAAAGAATCAGATGCTATTGCAAACCAGAAAATGCCATTTTCGCAAACTACGCAAAGCTCGATTGCGGAATCTTCACGCATATTCGCTAAGTCCGAACGCGAATCAATTCACGATCCTGCTTCTTTTGTCTCCCTTCCCACCTTGTCTAAACAATGTGAGGAAAGCAGTCACATGTGTACAGTTGATGGCTTTTCTACAGAAGTTCAACAAAATGTAACTACAAATGAGCCAGCATCTGCCATTTCACGTAAAACCTTATTTAACCCTATTCAGACTTCAAAAATATTCGCTAATTCACCATATTGGAGTGTTCCTACAGCTGGCTGCTTTGCGCTTTCTCTTTTCTCTGATGCAAATAGAATGTCGTGCTTCGATGTAAGGAATGAATACACATTAACAACGGATGGTTGCCAATCTTTCTGTGTTTCATCATTGACCGAAGCGGAGGACTTAATTCGTAATTGTGGAATGAAAGGGCAGAAACCACTAAGCATGTTTAAAATAATTCCCCGCCACCTTTTGATATATTTCGCGCAAATATGCTCACGAGCATGCTTTGATCCAAGCTATCGACAAATTTTGTTCGATCCGTGCAGACAACTACCGAGTATTCAAGCTGATCCTTTGGATCCATGACGTCAGATTTTTTCTTCGGACATTGGATATTACTTCTTGTGCATAAACTGCAGGAAAGAAATCTTTGCTGCAAAATTTTTTTACTTTGAAGAATTTGTTTATATTTTGTTAACAAGATTGGGGAACAAAATAATTTTTTAACCAAATATACAAGCTGCTTTGAAAACCCTTGTTTAGTCTTATTAAATTCCTTTGTAGAAATATAACATATTATTTGTTCAAGTATGAAATTTTCCATACCGTCAATCACACATCCTGTAAAGTTAGCCCAAGGACACGATATATGGAGTCATAGCAGTTGCGTTGCATTTTTTAATAAACGAATTTTATCTGTTGATCGAGCCGAATAAGGTGTTATTTTATAAATGCATAGTTTTTTCCAACAAAGCTAACTGCTTTTGCTTGACAGCATATACATCATTTTTACAGAATTTACACAACGTTGATACTTGTGAACGTGGGGTTTTCTGTGAGTTGCTCTAACGAGAATTAGTCACGCTCTGCCAGTCGTATACTGAAGACTTCGGCTGAAATAGTTCTTTTAAGCAGTAGGGTATTAAACAGGTTGATTCTCCTAATTTCGTAAGGAGGGTATTTTTCTAATTCATACAATGAAACATAAACTTATTCTACGCTAATAATTACTATTTGCGGAACTAAGTAAAAGAATAGAAAAATAAAGTATTCACTCCTTCATGCATCTACTTACAACAAACAGAACCTAAAAGAATATATAACTGTCCCTACGTTAATACTACTACTCCTTTTCCTCCTCAACGGTGTAGAAATAAGTGCATCTTAGTTGCGGGAAACATCGGGTAAACTGTCCCATTATCTCGGTTGTTCGATATTGCGACTCTCAGTGTTGTTACATCGCTTTTTATGCACTGCGATACCCTTGGGGGGAAAACAGGGGAACTGCGGATTGTTGGCTTACTTAATGTAAGAAAGATAACTACGTAGTAAAAGGGTCATTTTAATAATGATAAAATAGTTATAACAAGATAAAACATTAATTAAAATACTAAGAATGGGTAGTTCACTCTGTCGTGATGCCACTGTTACAATACTAATCCGAATTGTCAAATCTATCCCTGTTTATTGTGCTATAGTTTTGCGACGTGTTTTTTCATTTTTGGGAAAGCTTCTACAATCGTTTAGCTTATTTCAACATTGAGACACCTAAGGAATTCTTGCTCAAAATCCAGGTAAAGTAACCCGACATCCCCGGTCAGCTAGATCAAAAAAAGATGTCGTTTGCAATGAATGAAATGCACTTATGTGTGCAAAACCTTTCAATCCAATCAAAAAATGCTCTTTTCTTGCATTAGGTCAAAAAATTTCAAATAGTCAGCAACACTAAGATTAGGTCTTTATGCTTACACCCCATTGATTCACTCATAGGTGGATGTACATATTCAGATATTTCTATTTGTTTAAGGATATTCCTGAAATACATTAATTCATTTCTTCCAGCCTCTCTTTGTGAAAACCCGTTTTTTAAGAATAGAATAATCGGTATGTTTTCTTACTTGCAGGAAACTTAGGTACCTTAGTGTGGTAAGCTTATAAATTATACTCGTCGTAATCTCATTAACATCTTCAATAGTTTAAGATTGGTGGAATCGAGTGATTCCTGACGTTGCCTTTTTAAGTTGGACGACAACTGTAATTCGACTTGCGACTAAGTCACGAAATGACTTAGGATTAAATCCCGGAAAAAGTAAAAATAAAGACATGAATAATTCATGCAGCAAAATAAATCATTCGACGAAAATAGGCAGAAAAGAAACAATCAAGAAAATCTAAACGTAGTTAAAATTCTTGGTTGTAGTTGTAAAGTAAAGGTAGAGTGAATTTGTAGTCAATGTAGGAACAGGTTGAACAACAGGAAATGTTAACCTGGATCGTCTTAATCATTCAGGAGGAATCTGAGAAGGCATAACCTGAAGAAATTCGTCTTATAAAATATAGCAAAAGCATAAAACAAAACAATCAAGACAAGAAAAAGTTACACATAAACATAACGTAACTCACTGGGCCAGTCATTACAACTGTTCCTGTAAGCTCTTTAACAGCAGTAGAGACGAAGGATATTATATTCTTGCCCTAACTTACTATTCTTAACCTATATTACGTATACGTAACACAAATAAGTCACCTTACCGTTTACATTTGTCATTGCAAAGTTAACGATATTGAATTGTGCTCGTTAACTTTTCTGTGCCCTTAATTGTTCAAATATATATGCACAAATGTAATTAAACACAATTATTTAACCACGTAAATTTTCTAAAGCACTCAATATATCATCTGGGTACTTTATTTAGTTTTTATACGACGTGATTTCATGTCCTGGTTGTGTTTCTACGACATTTTATGGACATTTCAATGTTAACTTGCGAGGCTCCCCTTAAATTGCGTATTCTAGGGTTCGCTAGTTTTGCTGGGGCCCGAAACTTTAAGTCTTTTCCTGGTTAGGTTCCTGGGCCCCTACTACCTACCCCAGCCTTCTGGGATCAACTCTTGAGCGATTAGCGTCGTCTTCTTCGTCCGCAAAAGTTAATTGTATCTCGACATTGCATGCAGAGAACCTAAACCTTCGAACTTAAATTTTATTTCACGTTAGAAACCTTTCTTATCGTTAAAAACTCGTTCAACCAATTTTTGGGCAAGCAGAATCTATTCAGTGTCCGTGTAGAGCGGACACTTTCGTCATTTGAGTAATTGCACCAAGTTTGCAATGTACGTAAACTTGTATCTTTTTCTATCCTTAAGACATTTATCCCATTTCTTTTACAATAGAAATATCTTAAATAATAAAGTATTCTGTAATCTAGGTTTCCAGCGGAATGTGTGCGACTTTCGCCGCTAAACTTTCTACCTCTCTTCAAAGTCATCATCTATTGGGCGTCATGTGGAAGTCAGTACTCCTCCTTCTTGTCAAAAGTAGTTAGTTACATGCTTATGCCTTTCTACATGTATTGCATGTTACATTTCGTTATCACCAGAAAAATCCTGGCTCAATTTCGTCATAATTTCATTGTTTTTTGATACATGTCAACTTTTGTTTTAACTGTTACAGCGGAAAGTACATGAATGTCTGTAGGATCCTTGGCGGCTCTTTTCCCACCAAATAACCTTATAGGTTAGTCATAAATGTTGTTTACATACATTTCCTTTATGCATGCTTACTTCCTTGTCGTACAATTTGCAAAATATGGACTTTTGTCTTTTGTACAAAAAGTTCAATCTCGATGCCATTTTAGGTACATTTTGATTCCAGGAACCTTTATTCGTAATTTTACAACCCTAATCTTTTAGCTAGGTACGTCTTTTATGTCTATAGTCATTTGAAGTTTATAGCTCATTTCATATTTTTGTCATTTCTGCCTGCAGCTCAACTTGGCTTTTGGCCGTCATTTTTGACATTTCCGAAAATGCCTCTGGTCTTGCAACACAAGACGTAATTTAGGTGCTAAAGTAGTCAGGGATGTCTCTAGGACTCCCTGTTATCTATATACGGCGTTTATTCTTTTGGGGGGCATTTTTGACATTTTTGTTTTGGTGTCAGTGGTCACTTTTATTTTCTGCATGAACAATATCGAACTTTCTGAAACCTCGTTCTACAAACTCCAGTGGCTCTATAAAGCATCTAGCAACTATCCTAGTTGTTTATTAAGCATTGCGGTTGCGCCATTTGTTGTTTATTTACTTTTTTAATCAAAATTAATTGCAAATGGCAACCAGTGAAAGTTACCAATTTTGCCAACTTTTACGACATTAAAATTTGGGTAATTTAATCATTTTTTCTCGTCGTTTAAAGTTACTATGGCAACTATAAATACTTCAGGCTTTACTCAAAGCCATTCTTCTTGTCTTATTTTAGTTTAATTTGACTCCAATTTATTTCTATGTCTCGATTTACGTCATTTTCATATGGCACTTTTGGGTTATCATTTATTGTCGCTTCACAATATCCATCATATTGTTAACGCTTCGTCATGTATTTTGGTATTACTATTCAGGCTTCACTTGATGTCATAATATTAATCTTAAAGAAACATTACCGTGGTATCCTTTGTCTTCATCTCGACACATTATTATACTTTCGTCATTATTAATTTGTCGTCTTCAATTCGTCATTTTCTTGCCACCCTTTTTTAGAGCGTTATTTCGTCATTAATACTTGTGCATTCGTATTTGTATAACTCAGGCTTCACTCGAAGCCATTAGATCTTTATTTATTTGTCTTTAGAACACAGGTAGATTCTTAGTAACATATTCGTCATGAAATTATTTCAGCCATAAGTATTACTTTCGTATTTCTTATATAATTTCTTTTTCGACACAAGGTAACCCAACCTTAAAATGTCATTTATGATCCTTTATTGCCTCTTATAATACTTCCTACGAATTATTTCACTTCCCAATAATATTATAATTTCGTCTATTTGCCCTGCAGTGGCGCCTAAACTTCCTTACAACTCCATTGATACTTTATTTAAGTCGAATTTAGCATTACCTGGGTCAACAAATCCGTTCATAATCGCATGTCCGTCCTATTATTCACTATAATTTAGCTACTTAGGGTCTAGATAATTAGAAAAAGGTTTCCGCCTTTATCGTCTTAATTAATAACATTTTGTGTCATTTTATATTTTAGCCATTGATACTAATTTATAAGACATTTTCGTCCGTTTTTAATTGTCATTTGTGTATTTAAATGCAATAATAAGTTCGTGGAGTGCTGATTTCCACATTCTTTGCGCTTGGCATCCTTTGCCATGTAATTGTTGCTAGGGAGCGCGTATATGTTCTAAATTGCATGATTTAGATAAACCTGCACGGACAATTATGAATCCTCGTGTGGTTAGTACTTGCTTGCATTACCGTTACGTCTAACCTATGTAGCCTCTTAGTCATGTCTCTGTAACTTTCAGTAACGACGCTATATCCTAGAGCAAATATATCAACTTTTATTCGGTTTTTAAAACTGCAGTTAATTTATGCAAGAGCTGTTATAATTGTGAGGAAGCGTCGTTGTAACAGCAGTTAGTGCCATCATTTTTACTTCTAGTAGACCAGTTTTTATTTTTTAGTGTATCTTAAATTACAATCAGCTAAGTACAATATTCAACTGATCATTAATGAAGAATAATTCCTGCTCTATATTACAAATTATATTTAATCAATTGTTAGCCGATAATACGCCGATAAAGCATCTTATTGAATTTAGCCAGTAATATGTTCTTACAAAAATCTTCTCGCCTTTATATCAACATATTACTGGCTAAATTCGAAGTAAATAACCAATAGGCCAAGAAGGCAGTAAGCTTTGTAGTATGTTCGGACAATAAAATGCTATCGCTTCTAGTTTTGCTCCACTTTCTCTCTTCTGGTGGAAATATGGTATCCCTTTCTCGAGGATAATCAGGGATGCTTTCACGTGAACGTGCACTTTATTTTCTTTTCGAGTTCTCGCTTTATTTATAAAGCGAGAACACGCGTTCTAAATTAACAGAATAATTTCTTTAAGCAAAGATTTTACATGAACAAAACTCTACAAGACAGCCGGTATACTACGCAAAAGTATTTGATAGTATTGCTCAAATCACAATATCCATATGGGTATTGATTTGCGCAGGCACTAATAGAGTAAGGAGTGAGAGAATTAAAAACATAAAAATAACAGCGCCGTGCGCTGAAGCAGCTACAGCCGCCAATACGTGCACGCTGCTGCATGACCTTTCCTTCCCACACTTTTATGCGCTCTGCGTGTAGAATGGATTCAGTGAGCGTCTTCTTAGTGGATGAATCAGTTGATGTGTTTTCTTTCATTTTTGCATTGCTCTTTGAAGATAAATTGGGACATTTTTGTATTTCTATTTTTACTGAAAGACCTACGAGGCATTTGGCATCAAATTTTTTGACTTTGTTGTTCTGCCGGGAAAATCTATAGGGTGTCAGTATGGCTCCTAAATCTGATATCGATGGTAAGACTCTGCCAGCAGCTAATTCCCCTGAGGGTAAAAGTGCAGATACTACAACTGGGGATACGGGACGCCAGCCTGAGAAAATAGGAGTAAAGAAGCGAAATCCAAGTAGGTTGATTGTGGAGGAAGCTATCAATGATGATAACTCGGTAGTTGCGCTTCATCCTGATCGAATGGAGGAGCTACAACTATTCCGTGGTGACACTGTTCTAATTAAGGGGAAGAAACGACACAATACTATTGGAATAGTCTTAATCGACCCAGATATTGAAGAGGGAAAAATAAGGATTAACAAAGTCATGCGAAAAAATTTGCGTGTGCGCCTTGGAGGTTAGTGTGCAATTTTGTAGCTATTGTCTAGTTTTGGGATTTTTTCAATTTTTTTGAGCACTGCTCGTCTAGGGCAATGTGTTTATAGTAACGAATTTGTTAAGCTTGTACAAATTGTTAACCCGGGTATATGCAACATTGTCTGTTTGAAACTTTTTTACTCTTTGCATGAAATACTTTTGTGAGGACCTTAACTTGGGCTGTATTAATAAAATAATGTATCGTTTTTTACTTCTTATAAAGCTTACTGAGGAATTGTACAGCGCAGGAATGTAGTTTAAATGTACACTTTCTTTCAGCATGTCTGTCATTTGGAGAAAGAATGGAATGGGCATATTTCATATTTTTATTTGTTCGTTTCTTAGATTTTGTGCATGTTTCCGTCTGTGGAGACGTGCCATATGGCAAGCGGATACATGTCCTGCCCATTGACGACACAGTGGAAGGAATTTCTGGTAATTTATTCGATTCCTATTTGAAACCCTATTTCATGGAGGCTTATCGACCTGTAAGAAAGGGTGATCTATTTCTTGTACGTGGAGGATTCCGGCCTGTGGAATTTAAGGTTCTAGATTTCATTGTTTGTATGTAGCAATGTATTTAAGTCATTTTATTATTTCATTGATGCCAACAAATTCTGTACTTGCGCTTGATTTTATTTGTGTGTACGAAGGTTGTCGGCTGTGATCCGGAGGACTATTGCATTGTTGCCCCTGATACTGTAATTCACACGGAGGTTCGAAGCATTTTTTCATTAGATTGTGCACTTTGCAATTTTTTGAATCATTATGTTTTCTTTGTTTCATAGGGTGACCCAGTGAAACGAGAAGACGAAGAACGACTAGACGATGTAGGCTATGACGATATTGGTGGTTGCTGGAAGCAAATGGCTCAAATTCGAGAAATGATTGAACTTCCTCTTCGTCATCCTACTCTATTCAAAACCTTAGGAGTGAAACCACCACGTGGTGTTCTTCTGTACGGACCACCTGGTGAGAAGAAATTTAGTTGCTAGGAGGGATCGAAATGTGCCACTCGTATTCTTTCGTGACAAGCTCTAGGGCATTTTCATCAACTTGCTGATATGATTCTTTCTACTTTAGGAAGTGGTAAAACCTTGATTGCGAAAGCAGTCGCCAATGAAACTGGTGCATTTTTCTTTCTCATTAATGGACCCGAGGTAATGAGCAAAATGGCCGGGGAAGCAGAGGCAAATTTGCGGCGCGCATTTGAGGAAGCTGAAAAAAATTCTCCTGCCATCATTTTTATCGATGAAATTGATTCGATAGCTCCAAAAAGAGAAAAAACTAACGGTGAAGTTGAGCGCCGTGTAGTTTCACAACTGCTGACACTGATGGATGGGCTCAAAGGCCGTGGCCAAGTGGTGGTAATGGGTGAGCGATACATATCTTTTGATCTAAAAATGAATCCGTTACATGTCATGTGTGTATTTACTAAATGTTATTGTAATATAGAAAAATCTTTCGGTAAGTATTTTGTGCTTGCAATCTTCTTTTTAATAATAAAGTGAACTTAGCATTGAATAAGTATATTTCTAGTTTTTCTTGATTCCTGTTATTAAAATATTAATTATCGCTGTAGGATTTGAAAGCTAGTTTCCTACTGTGATTCTGTGCGCCAAAACTTTGTACCGCAAAAAATTTGAAGAGAGCTTTTATATTGATCAAATAGGTCAATTGCATCATATCTTTTTGCTTATCTTAGCTTGTTATTAATGTACAATTAGGTGCTACGAATCGGCAAAACTCTATCGATCCTGCTCTTCGTCGATTTGGCCGCTTTGACAGGGAAATAGATATCGGAGTTCCTGACGATAATGGCCGTTTAGAAATTCTTCGTATTCACACTCGAAATATGAAGTTGGCCCCAAGCGTGAAACTTCCCGAGTTGGCCACTAACACACAAGGATTTGTGGTACGCTTTTACTAGTATATTTTTTGTTCTACTTTAGTTCCTCATTGACTGAAATCTTTTTCCTTTTGAATGTAAGTTGTCTTTATTTACAATTTTGCTTTCCATTATTGCACACAGGGAGCTGATCTAGCCCAGCTCTGTACAGAGGCTGCTCTTGTTTGTATCCGTGAAAAAATGGATCTGATTGATTTCGAAGAAGAAACCATTGATGCTGAGGTGCTGGATTCGATGGCTGTTACTCAAGACCACTTTAATCTGGCTTTAGGTACATGTAATCCCTCTTCTCTAAGAGAAACAGTTGTGGAAATACCTAATGTTAAATGGGATGATATTGGCGGATTAGATGACGTGAAAAGGTAAGGCTACGCACGTTTTCTTTGCATTCACGTATTGTATATTTTGTCGTGAAACGAATGGATTTTTGCATTTTACAGAAATTTACAAGAAATGATTTTGTATCCTATTGATCACCCTGATAAATATGAGAAGTTTGGCATGTCGCCCTCAAGAGGAGTCCTCTTTTATGGTCCTCCTGGATGTGGTAAAACCTTGCTTGCTAAAGCTGTTGCAACTGAATGCTCTGCTAATTTTATTTCTATAAAGGGCCCTGAACTTCTTACAATGTGGTTTGGTGAATCCGAAGCGAATGTGCGGGAAGTTTTTGACAAGGTTAGGAATGTAACTTTTATATATAGAAGTTTTAAGGCATTGTTTTCTCGCTTAAGAACGCTTTTCTACATGTTATCAACCTAGTACAAATAATTTGGTGCATAACCGCAAGTAGGAAGGAACTGTGAAAATTATTTTTGTTGAATAGTTTTATCCTTACGAGAAAAAGTTTGTGTTTACTGTAGGCGCGCGCAGCGGCACCGTGTGTGTTGTTTTTTGATGAACTCGATTCTATTGGTACACAACGTGGTAGTAGCGCTGGTGACTCTGGTGCTGGTGATCGTGTTATGAATCAGCTATTGACAGAAATCGATGGTGTCGGCCCAAAAAAGAATTTATTTTTCATTGGAGCTACTAATAGACCTGAATTGCTTGATGAAGCATTGCTACGGCCCGGTCGTCTTGATCAGTTGATATACATTCCTCTCCCTGATTTGTTTGCGCGAATTTCTATTTTAGAGGCGCTGCTACGTAAATCTCCGGTTGCACCCAATGTGCCAATTCCTTTTCTTGCCCAAAAAACTGCAGGTTTCTCAGGAGCAGATCTGGCAGAAATGGGCCAGCGGGCCGCTAAAGCTGCGATAAGAGATGTATGTTGGTTTTGTCTTTCTAGTATATGAAGGGTATTTATATTTGCTGCTATAAATTCTTTCCTATTTACGTTTCCGGTAGGCTGTTGCTGCAGAAGAACTTCTACGCGTTGATGGCGAGCAGATGGAAATTGAAGACGAAAGTCCTTCTGTAATTACAAGGCGGCATTTTGAGGAGGGTCTTTCTGGAGCAAGAAGATCCGTCTCCCAGGCAGATCTAATAAAATATGATAACTTTAGGATGAAATTTGATCCTATCTACAAATCTCAATCTGGAGAAGGTGGTGAATTTTCCTTTCAGTGGCCAGAAGAAGAAGATAAAGACGCAACGGTAAGTCTAGCTTAGTTGTAATAGCCTCTTGTGTGCTACCTCCATTTCTGCATTTTTTAGCCTTTATTGCGCTACCTGCAATTCTGTATTTTTTTTGCTTAGTTTCAAGAAGGTAATGAAGACAGTGAAGTTGAAGACCTTTACTCGTAATTTTTCCGAGGTGCAATGGATGCGTCACAGCAAATGCAGCTTTCCTGGGGATGTGAATGGAATAACGCATTTCTATGCGTGATTGAGTCATTACAGCAGTCATATGCTAATTGTTTTGCTTTGGATATCACCATCTTTTTCTGGTTTCAAGTTTCCAATCATGAGTTAAACGTTTTGTTGTTCGTTTGTCACCCAAACTAATTTGTTAGTATAAAGTGATAGAACTAACGAGTAGCCAACGACAAAAAAATCGTTCTCCAGCAGTTTACCAAAACATTTTGTTAAAGAAGTTTATGAGAGAGCGACGCGGCTACGATGGAAAGACAATTTGTAAATAAAGGTTTTAACATCTCTATATCGTGCTACTCTGATTTGCTAAATGTTTCATGTAATAGCCGTTATATTCTTTGGATTATTTGGGAATTCAAATATGTCATATGCAGATAAAAAATCTTCGCAATATTGATTTGTTTTTAGCAGGATAGCAGCTACAGCTATTCTTGCTTTTGATGTATTCTACTGCTTTTAGAGCGGGAGAGAGGACCCTTCTCTTTTTCCATAAAATTTCGTGCGGCTTCATGTTTTTTGTAACTATCTAATAACTTATCATTTGGCTGAAATAGTATCACATTCTTGACGGTACCTTCAAGTTGTTCCTATATGTATTGTTGGATAATATGTAGGTTGGCCCTCTATTCGTTTTAAAGTAAATACCCGCATTTGAGCACCAATATGTGTTTGATCTGGGGTACTTTGCTACAGAGTCCCTGCTTTATTCTGTCAGTTTTTTTATTAGGCTGCTTTCTTTGATAGACTTGTTAATTAACCATTTTTCCTTTTGTCTGATGATGCTTGCTGCCACTGTGAGTAAGCTTCACCTTCTGTTGTTTTTGAGGGTCCACGAAAGCTCTGTTTTAGAAAGCATGTTAGGTTACTTGTTGATTGAATTACACATTGTATGAGTGAAATTTGTCCAGCTTATAAAGTATAGCGAGGAAGGCCTTGAGTGGCGTATGTTAACCGAAGGAGTTTGTTCCTCAAAAATACTGTGCTATGAACCTTACTATAGATGCAAAAGAGTGATTTTGCGATAGGATTAGCTTTTTTGCATTTTTCGAGTGATAGCAATTTTATTTCAGAAAGTTAACTCCCTTGTTATTACTTGAAAGGGTATGCTTTTTGATTTCTCGAAAAAAACAAAAATTGTTGTCTCCTAGGGAAATGAAAATTGCTATGCAAAATTTTTGTAGTTTTCGGATTATTTTGTATTTGCTAGCTGACAAGGTGATTGAGAGTGATTCAGGCAACCAGATTGTGCGTAAAAATTGATTCATCTGTCGGTTAACTTCATCTGCAAGGAGCGCGAGGGAGATGATTTTACTCGTGAAATAAAATACTGTCTACGCTTTTGACAAAAATTCTACTACATCAATTTGATGCCGAAAATTTTATTCGTGTGCTTCCAAATATTTCCGCAAAGGCTAATTAGAGTCAACTTTTACCCACTAAAATATGTGTTCAAGCAATAATGCAGTGCTCACCTTTGCTGGTATTTGACTTGAAAAATTAATTTTAGAGTATTACCGCAGATACCAACGGGTTAAAATGCATTTAAAAAACGAGTGCAATACAATTTTAATTCTTTACGGATCGCAAAACCAAAATGCTAATTTCGGAAGATGTGGGGAAAGCATT
Source organism: Cardiosporidium cionae (assembly GCA_015476325.1). NCBI lineage: Eukaryota > Apicomplexa > Aconoidasida > Nephromycida > Cardiosporidium > Cardiosporidium cionae. The sequence continues at coordinate 47,570 of JADAQX010000151.1, read as the reverse complement.
GCTAGTATTAATTAAAAACTATTCTAGATAATTTACCACAGGAAGCACGAATGTAGGCCATCGTGATCAGATGACTGCTTTTTTATTTTTTCAATTGTAAGCAAGGGTAATATCACGTGGAGGACGGAGGGGGTAATTTCACTCATTTCCTTCCTGCAGATTTGCGCCGATAGTACCTCTCTTGAAAGGCTGCTAATTCAGAAAACACTCTTTTCCATTTGGTTGTAGATCGTAGAGCAAAATGAAGACATTAACTACAAGTGATGACGAAAAAGGAAGTAAGAAAGGAAAGCTAGAAGAGCAAAGTTTCTACAAAACATTAAAATGGCTGAGGGGAGAGCAGATACGTTGCTCAACCCTCGAACAAACTGAAAGAGTATACACAAAGCAAGTTAGTAGCTATTCATTATGGTTGATCAAAATTCAGGATATAATGCGTAATTTTAAAAATAATCATCACCGTAACTGCTTGAATTGAAGTATATGCGTCAATCCATGACATAATTCTCGTATTGGCAATCAGTTAAAAACAAAGTAATAAATACTAAATGTATGAAATTTAAAAGTGCTTAAGAAAACAACGGTTACGTGTCGAGTAAATAGATATCTGCTTCCTATATTCAATGTCGTGATCTGTCCACAACGCATATTTATCAGAAAGAAGAGGAATCCGAAAATTGGTCATACTTGAATGATCATCCTGAGGTTTTCCGCTTGATTCATGATTTTTGTCTTTTCTACTTGAAGCGTCGAAACACGGTGAGTGATTATGTAAGTAGAAAATTGCTTTTTCCAAGTGACCACAGAAAAAGTAGTTTCGATATGAAAAACTCTATCTCAAATAATTGCTGAAGGATTTTTCGGTTTTTCTCAAAGAAACGCGCTAGACTAGTACTAGCTATTTTTAGAGGACATACAAGCAAAACGAAATTACTGGCTGACGTAACAGTTTTGCATACTTTCATGTCACCTACACATTTTTTGTGCTCAGAGTAATATTTATGCATGCGCCCAAGAATTTTTCTCCCTCCAAGAATGAATGTTAGCATCGGAGAGACTCGCCAAGTTTGTACTTAAAATTTCTTCCTTTAGATGGAGCATGAGTGAAAGTATTGTAATATTTAAAGACGATGCAATATTACCATAATTAGTCATTAATTGATAAGTTATAGATGAGATGAAACTGTTGTCTCTCGCTCTCCAATATTGAAAAATAAAATTACAGAAAAACCAAGCAAATATGAGGTGTAGTTCACAGGAGCTGCTTCTCTAGATACTTTTTATAAAAACCATGAATTTGAATAAGTTTCGCTGCGCCTCTTCCAGTGTAGATTAAACAAAAATATTTTGTGTTCGGCGGGTACAGTGAGTAATCAATCTACACGGATATGCTACCCTCTCCCCTTCATGCTTCTGTCAGAAACTGAAAGGAATAAAAACGCCAAAATGGCTTCGCCGCTGCTGTGCTTTTTGGGATGTTTATACCTCCTTGATTTTCAACAACCTAGATAACTTTTTGTATCAAGGGAAAAATAGTTACAGGTAGAATATATATTACTTGGTCTCTTGAAATTTTGTCAAATTATTGTGAGCAAAAGTAAATGCAACGTGCGAACGGTTCCACAAGCATTTCGGTTGCAAAACTAACTAGTTTGAACAAAATGCAATGGTGTTGTTATAGCAAGATGTTCGATCAAGCCTTAATGAAATGTTTTATCTTGTGCTCTGATAAGTAATTACATTTCTACTTCTTCAAAGTAAATTTTCTGCCAAAAAAACGGCGTTTGGATCGCATGGTTAATTGCCTATTGGCATTAATTAAGTTATCAGTTTTAAGTATGTCAGGATAGACAGCCATTTTAACTCACCAATGATACAGAAATAAAGAAAACAGCCACTGCATTTCCAGTATAATGTAAAGCCTGCCTTCACAGATAAATATGTATCTAGTTAGCACTAGGTACTATTATTTGAAGTGGGGAAAATAAAAACATTATTGGTCTGATTATACAATTAACATGTACATTGAAATAGGTATTGCAAAAAATATCACATAATATATTCGAAGGAAAATTGCCTTACTTCCCTATCCTAGTAATGCTTTCTCTCTTATCAAATAATTTGTGAAAAAGGGTAGAATAAACAGTTGTGGGTCATTGGGAATGTACAACTCTGCACTCAAACACAACCGTATTCAATTCGATTAGCACTAGATATCGGTACAATTTATTTTACCGGGTAAACAATTTTACTTCTACATCAGCTATTTCAATTACTCTCCCAATACATATAATTGTTGTACTTTGCATTTTAAAATGGGAATGTACTTTCCAGGCATAGAAAGGCTCCACTGATGATTGGATTACTCAGAAGTAATTCTAATGAATGGAAAGAGTATGGGTATGCATAATGCGGCATGACAAAGAAATGTTTGCCTGCTGTTTTTGGCAATATCTAGCCTTTCTTGTGTACTTGCTTAACGAATTCCATCATTAACGTTGGCTACCACAAATAAATATTTTTCCAGTAACTCCTGCGATGAGAGTGTTGTCCAATTTTTCTGGCAGTAAATTAATTCTTTCATCGGAAAAAAAAACAAAGTGCTTTTGTTTAACATCACGCTCTTTGTCGAATAGCTTATAAAAAAGCTAGGTAGAATGCTGGCGCATCAGCTGATGAGATACATGGCAAACTATGCAGTTGTATATTAGAGAAAATTGCTACATGCAGCCTCCGTATCTTTTCAGGTGCTACCGCATGAAGTTACTCCAGCAAACAGAAAAATTGTCATTTGATTATAAATACCCTGAGTTTATACAATTTGGAATGGTAGAAAAAATTGAAACAGATGCAGTTTCATCAGCGTGCTTATTATCAACCATTTTTCTCACCCATTTCGTTGATAATCCATTGAAAAAAGCAAAATATACTCAAAAAACAAAATATAACAGAGAATATATAGAAAGGAAGACATACACATTTTTTTCAGAGCGCATTTTTAACAATTAAAATACGCGGCATCAAAACAACTTCGTAATTTGAGTGACTACAACAAGAGAATCTCAAAATCCCAAAACTTCTAAGTCTGCACAAAAAGCAAATATATAAACGCTGCGCTTATGCAAGTGCTTTGGAAAGCAAAAGGTGTTTATTTTCATTCCAACATTTTCCTTGGTATATCAACACTAAATGGTGGTAAACTAATGATTTTGTTGGATTGACACATTCGTGTAAGTAGGTTAATTATTTTTTTAGGCGATAAAATTGCGTCGCTACTGATCTTACGATACGTTGTTCGAACACCAGTATAGGCAAACTATATTACAATGGAAAACGTTTGAATAACTGTAATTAGAGATAAAACTTGGGGACATAAACCACAAAATATTGCATTTCTTAGGGATAAAAGCAACTTGCAAGATGGCATTGAGAGTGAGTGAAACAGAAATGCTTTATATTTAAGAGAAGCCTGTATTTTCCATAGCATAACGCAAGATACTTTACATGAAGCCTCGGCACTCAGAGTTTTGAATGAATTTTGAGGTACCCTGCAGTTTAAGCACAAAACAATATTGCATAAAATGTCCTTACCATCAGTTTCCCGCGAAGACTGCGTAATAGACGAGATATACTGCATGAGGAAGCATATTTCAAATTTTCTTACTCGTGTGGATGTAGCTTCTCTAATTTTGTCTGTATCTGGAAATATTCTGGGAAGGTTACTGCTCATAAAATCTCTCAACTTGCATTTTTGATATGCTGTGTACTGATAGTAATGTAATTATTATTTGCAGAATGTCTTTTCTTGATACTACTTTTTCTACGTTACTCTGCTAGAATGAATGATTTTCTAGGTAATGAATAAGGGAACTTGCATCATTTGCTTAAATGCATCAAGTGGTGAAACACCTCCTTTGAGGTCGTTGATAGCATTGTAGATGCTTTCCTAAATGCATCAAGTGGTGAAACACCTCCTTTGAGGTCGTTGATAGCATTGTAGATGCTTTCCTTTAATCGTAAAACGGCTGATTATTTTGTCTTTAAAAGAAAGGATATGCGCGCAGTATTATCAACCTATGTCAGTCGTGTATATTTCGTCGCCACCACCTCAATCTAATTACATTTGGTCATGCATCCAATTAAATTAAGTATTCATTGTCTGTTTGACTGACTCATACGTTTTGAGTTATGACAATATCTTAATAAAGGCCTTTCCGGGGTGATATTGTGTCGTTCAACAATATAAAAGAGAAAACAGTGGCACTGTAACCTTGCAGAGCTGTTGCGAATATGAGGTGTAGTTTGTTCAACTTGCAAAGTCGTACTGTTACATCCATTGAAACGTGGAATACGCACTTACCATTTTTGCTTGGGGCCATTCGTAAATCAGAGTTTGTTAGTATCGATTTAGAATTAACGGGTTAGTGGTATGCACGCGGAAAATAGATATGCAACTCTTGCTTTAATTTTAGCAGCCTCTATTTCCTCTTTTGATTTTCGTCATTTGAGAGTGATTTTGCATATTTTCTCATTGTGCTATCGATTATTAGCGTGTTCCTGTAAAGTTTACACTCTTCTTGTTTAAAGGGAAAACAGTGAAGTTTTGAAATTTCCTTATTTATTTCTTCCTTGTTCTGCATAATGCCTGATATAGTAAACGTTCTCAAAGTGTATTTGCTAAATTTATTGTGCCTTTCCAATTGCAACTCTTAGGTCTCCATACGCGAAATGAACGATTTATTGGTGTTGAGCGATGCTACGAAGCACATAAGGAAGGAGCAAACTCTTTTGTCCCTCTTCAAATTGGAATATGTGCCGCAAGGAGATCGGGTAATAGAATATTTTCACTCCAAAATTGAAAATTTTCGTTTTTTTTTTTACAGCGCCATCCTCTTTCACGTAAAATGGAATTTGCACCTTTTATTCTGTCTCCAGCCACTTTCATTTTACTCGAGCATACATCGGACGTAGTAGCGTTAGCCGCACAGAGCGACCCCTCCCTCGTAGTTTTACAGCTTCATGACTTTTCTTAAATATTGAAGCTGACTTTTTTTTTTGTTTTACGCAGAAGCATCCAGTAGAAAATGGATTTTAACACCAAGCAGTATTTACATCTTTCCAAGAGAAGAAAGGGTATTTCAGGTAAGCCCCACTAACTTCATGGTATAATGTGCAAATAGAAAAAATTCCATTTCTTCCAATTTTAAGACATGATGAGCTTATTTTTGTTTCTGTTTAGAGAGGAGAGATGCTCTTTTATTAATCGAGTTTATATGGAAGAAAGTGAAATTTTTTGCTTTCGCAATCCTGGACAGGAAAAATTTATAATTCTTTTTGTAGAAGGGACTTTAAATGTTTACTGAGTTGTATTATTTCAATTGGAGGAAATTCATTATAATTTTTCATCGTCTATATTCCGCGAACACAAATTCTGTTTGAAGCATAGATTAATATTGGTAACGTATAAACATGCTTATCTCTTCTGTAAGGTTTCTGCTGGAACGCTGTCATTTCTTCGGGAGAATAATTTTGATTTCAACAAATGGATCTCTTCTGGTGTTGGTTATATTAAGCCTAAGGTGAGGCGTTTCTCTCTGAGACATCCTAGCTTTAAATAAAATGTTGAGTATATACATGAAATCCAGAATATTTAGAGGCTAAGGGATAGTTTGTGAAGGTACAGTCACTCACTTTGCGTTTATATGGATACAATGATACAGTGAAAGTAGTGAAATATATTACAAACTATGGTAACAATGAATGTTTTCTGGCTAACAAAAGAATACATCTTTTATATCGCAAGTGTCGCACAAAAGTATTTAATAAGTGGCAGGCTCATATAGCTGCTTGCGATGCGAGAATTATTCTGATAGAAATAAGGATTCATTTTATATTTGTTTGTAATACCTTGCTATTTATAGTATGAAATAACACTTTATTGTTTATCATATAAAAAATGAGAGCCATGGTTGCAGCCTAAGCTTTTGTGCGTAGTAAGAATTAAACGTGTAAAATTACTTGAATCATTTCATATCTCCTACTTGGATTTAACTAGAGACATATATATCGCAGTACGTCGTTTTTAAATCTTTATCAATTGATTTATTAGTGTTTCAATCCAAGTAGAATGATAAATTCACCCATGTAATCCTTGATTGTAAAGGGTTTCTTCTGCTGAGTACATTTTTGTGAATCGGATTGGTTCTTTTTGCAAGAGATATTGTAAAAGGGTATATTTTTTGTTTTCAATTTAGGAAGAGAAGGAACGCAAGTGGATGATACAATGCCGCCTTGAGGAGCTAAAAAAGTTGAAAGCAGGAATCCAGAAACGCAGCAATGGTTTGTGTACCGAAGGATGTAAGAGAACTTATTTGTTTTCCGTTTTTACTAAATATGTTTTCTTTATTAGTATGATCCTTGCCGTATTATGCCTCTTCTCCGTTTTATCTCTTATACGATGGAAATTGAAAATTGCGTGAGTACTGAATGGGCTAAACTTGTTCATACGAAAATTCATTTTTCTATCATTTGTAAAATTTCTTTTATATTCATCAGTAAATACTTGGCAATTTTTATTAAAAGGGCTGGACGTTATATATTTTATGAAGCATTCATCCTTGTGTACAGCCGTTCCTAACCTACATTTCTCGCAAATTCCTTCGCTAGATGTTGTCAGTTCAGAAGATGAACTTTTCTTGGAGAAAACTCGCCTTCGCATAGAAAAATGGATTTCCGAGGAACAGGAAGATACTTTGGATCTTTTTGTTGAGAGCGCCTTTCAGCGTTTGCTGGTTCATTCATTTATCATTAAAGAATTTCCAGGAATATACAGCCTCTCAACACGAAAAGGGAAACATCGACTTCTTTCTTTATTCAAGTAAGATGCATTTTTCAGGATTGAAATACCCGTCGTTTCTGACTGAATGGATAGAATTTAATGTTCTGATAGTTTTGTTAGTACGTACTAAAACCCCACGTCCAAGGGTATGTAAAATTTTGTGAGAACGTGAGAGCTCTAATGAAACTAAATGGCAAGGATTTGGGATAAAATTCTTCACTTTCCTAAAAGAGCTCCTATCGAAAACTGATAAATTATCTCTGATTCTTTTTTCTAGTTCAGTTTCATCGAGTAAAACATGTAAGACACCTATACATTGATTGGTTTTTCTAAAGAACACCCATTCAACCTGTCCTTTTCCTATATTTCATACACGGAAATAAAATATTTCAGTTGCGATTTTGATATTATGCTATAAAAGAAAATAATTTTCTTGATAGGTCCCAGGAAGAACTCTTTGGTCAACAGCTAGAGGATTTACATGAAGAGCTAATGAAGGTTGATGCGCTTGCAGGAGTGCGAAAGTTATTGGACGAAATTAGTGTTGGAAAAAAAGTGTTAGTGGGCCATAACTGCTTTTATGATTTCCTTCATCTCTACCACAGTTTCTATGAGTAAGAAGAAGTGTTTGGAATCTTTTCAAACTTCCTCTAATTTTATTTTTAGCTGAAACAGTAGAACTAATTAGTGATTGCACCATTGGCATGCTCTTGTTTTCCAAAACTACGCATTGAAATTAAATGCTTCCATGCAGTTCACTTCCCGACACAGTATCCGCATTCAAACAGAACTGGACAGATCTCTTCCCTTTTACGCTTGATACGAAAAATTTGGCGGAATCCCATGAGCTGCTGTCATCATTGCAGACACCTGCAACTCTCAAAGGTACAGAATATGTATGTCCATCTTTGTATCTGTATTTTGAGCGGACTCTTCCTTGAACTTAATATGCAGTAGTCAGTGCTAATTCGATTCAAATATTTCTTTGAAGGCAAAGCTTATTTTAAGGGTGTGCTAATCCGTTTTAAAAAAATTGTATTTCTCTGCCTCATAGCTTGCTTTCAATCTAAATCACTCTGTTGTATAGTTGTGCTTGCCATTTCTTAAAAGTGTGTAGAATCACCTGCTTTTTACTGTTCGTTATTCATGGATATTATTTCACTCTCTGTGTAAGGGCTTTGCGATTCTATGGCATCTATTGTTATGGCTCAAGAGAGGACTGGGATGGAAGCACCCCTATCCTTTGAAATTGATTGCCTACCAAATACGACTTGGAGGTAGATACTCTCATTTTATACACACTAGGGAAAACCTTATTAAATACAATGGCATCGGAACTAAGTAGTTCTCAAAAGGTCTAATGCGATCAAACAATTTCTACAGTAAAAACGTTTCCATTGCATCGGTTGCACATTCTATATTTTAAAAGAATCCATTCTTAACTTGCTTATCTATGCAGTCTCCCTGAAAATATCCTGCGATTTTCAAATGAAATTCACAAGGAAAATAAGAACGCGCGTTCAACTGAGTGTGAGCATTCTATGAAGCACCTAGAAATACACGGAGAAGGGTATAATGAAGACCTTTCTCTTCTACCATCGCAACCCCACACTTCGAAAGGATGTCTGGAAGATTCTATTCATGAAGCTGGATTTGATAGCATGATGACTAGTATTACATTTCTTCTGCAATGCTCGCACATCTTACAAGAAAAAAACTTACGTTGGGACGATGTTTTTATCAAGTAAAAGCGCATTGAAATATTTCTAAAGAATAATACATGGAACCTGAGTCATAATTTTTTTTTTATGATTTTGACATTTCCATTATAACTAGTAGATTCAATGTATCTGTTGATGCGCATTGTTTTATTCATAGAAGGGATCTGAAGCAGACAGAATCATCAATAAAAGACCAGCAATCTTTACTAGATTTGCTGCCTCTTATGATAAATAGAATACGGTAATAAAACAGGATTATAGCATGCCGTACTCTCTTTCCTGTAGGTAGCTAGAAAGATAATTACAAATTGTTTATTTCTTCGAGCAAATGAAGATTTGTTTTGCGTGTATAGCATGATGGAAAAGTAGTTACCGCAAGGATTCTTATTGCAGTGTGGTTTGAATTTTTATTTCTAAACATATGCATTTATTCTATAATTACCTCAGAATAAAGATAAACGTTCTTGTTACTTCCTCAGACTCGTGAAGACTCAACCGAATGTAATCAATCTCAACGGAAAAGATGACGCTGACATGAATAGGCATTTATTCATGTATGATTTCCCTAAGTCATGGAAAAAATGGGAAATCTTGAAGGTATGTTGAATTTCTTATTCGTGTAAAAGATTAGTACTCAATATTTGCTTTGCAATAAATATGTAGACCTTTCTTAGGGAATAAACGTTGTATGGAATGAATTTTTATGCAAACTCACTGCAATCGGCAAGTAGAGATATCATGAGACAATTTTATTGAGACTTAATCTACTGTGCTCCCTTTGAAATATTCGATAGCAAATGCGATGAGATTAGTATTAAATGTATCTAGGCTTTTGTTTAAATTGTGAGTTTGCAACTGGAATATTTCTTTATTAACAGTGAAAGGGGATAACAAATTTTACTAACAAAATGCTTAGAATTGTGCATTTTGGCTGATAATATCCGACAATTATATTGAAAAATGAATGAATGTCATGGCAATTTTTTCTCTCTATGTCATATACTTTCTTCATGTTTTTATTCTCAAGATTTGGGCTCCGCTGTGTGTAACTATATCCTCTGTTGATGAGTCATCATGCTGGCTGGTTGCCCGCAATGATGACGATGTCAATACCATAAGAAGAATATATGACAGCTTACAGCAGCCTCATTTATTTAAGTAATCTTTTTGATCTTCTTAGTTTAAGTTTAGAAGAAAATGCTTTTCTTTGTTTTTTAAGCATAAAGTTTAGCGTACATACATGATTCTTACCTTTTCATTCTTGTAGGCTTCAAAGTTACAAGGAGTATGTGGGAAGCATCGGATGACAGGTTTTATTTATCTGATCTTTTTTATTGTTGCGTTTATCTTATATCAATGTTTGGTATTGTTTTAACTGAAAAATACCGAACATTGATAGTTCAAGTACGTTGGTATGGTACGTTGGTATCTTTATCACTTTAATAGATTGTTGTAATTTTACTACTCTCTACAATGCGTCATTGTCTGAGTTCGATGATGTCACTTCAAGTAGTATCTCGATGACATCACTTTAAGTAGTATCTTTTGTTTCTTGTTTCTCTTATTGCTCATTGTCTATGCTTTAAAACTTTTGTAGATAAATGCGAAACTTTACATATTTTATTTCTATCAACTGGTACAAACTTTTCCTGCATATTTTCGGTTATTTAGTATTGCCTTTGTAGTTGTGAAGGGCACCGCTAAATGTTATAAAGTTTCTTTACCCATGCGTTAAACTAAATAAAATATCGAATCCGTGGGATGACAGCTGGTGTATCTCATTTTCCAATTTGTAGGGCACCTGCATCTTCTAGGTAGGTGCTACATCAGCTCGTCTTTTCTTCAAACATTGGTATCACATGCACTTTATTCCCTTGAGAAAAGCTCCCAATTTTGACCAAATAAAATCATTAAACGGAAAATACTTGGTAGCAAATTTAGTTAATGGTCAAGTATGGAACGAATACGGAAATCAAATCAAACTTCAGATTAGTTGCAACGGGAAGATGCTTATATCGAGATTGCAAATTCGGTTGCCAAGAGGGCGGTTGGGAATTAAGTGTAAACTTTATCACGAAAGCTGTCATTTTTTCCTGTCATTGTAAAATTGAAACTTTGCGTATCCTTTCTTGGTGTCATAAAAATAAACTTTTGTAGGGGCTTGTGGAGTATCGTGCGTATTAAAACTTTGTTTAACTGCTTGCTAGCTAATTAAAACCGATTTTCACAGCTCTTCTTGCTAGGACATCCTTTTTTATGGCAGTATACTGACTGTAATATTACTGGCAGAAGTAACATCTGTTTAAACTATTTGATCTCAGAATCTTGAGATGCGGATATTGTTGAAAAATAAGATGGTTATTCATTCCGATTATTTACAAATAGTAATGGCAGTACCAAAAAATTGCTGAATTGATGTGCTCGCAGACAAGTGTAAATCATCTGAGTTTAAAATTACGGTAATTCAGCATTTAATTGTGTTGCCGAGTGGTAGTTTGCAAAGCTGCCACATTTTGTAGAATTTTTTTTCCGTCCGTTCTTTACTTCAATTACGCACATAAAATAGGGGGTAAATTTCACAGCTCTACTTCTACCAGTAAAGTTGCGTTTCTATTGTTTTATTTCTGAATATGTGCGTTGCATTAAGTTTGTTATTACCACCATTATAGTGCACAAGTCTTTAAAGAAAATTTTCAGATTGAATGCTTAATCTGATTGTATGAAATAGACGGGATCTTCAAGCGCATTTCCCGCCTTTGCGACTTGAGTACAGGCACAATTCTTTCGATTACCATAGGTCGAATAACCTCCACAGTTTTTTCTTTGGTTATATAATGCGGAACCTCAACAATTTTTTCAATATACTGAAAAAAAAAAATTTCTGCTTATTTCTCAATACTGGATAAAAGCTACATTTATCATGAAGCAGGACTTCTTATGTCTGCCGATCTATGCAACTGATTAGTAGGCACAGAGTAAGGAGTGTTTCTTGCACTTGAGAAGTAAATAGGATACTAAGTCCTAACATAAAAAAAGACGTCACTCGAAGCGAATTACGTTTCGCTGCCGCACTTTGCAGTTATTGATTCTTGTAGAAAAAAACAGCTCTTTATTTTAAGCGACCGGCACAAATTAGTTTTGTGTAATAGTGCGTACTTGTACTTGTGGAACTTCAACAATTTTATCTTCGTATACAGGTTTTACAATATTTCTGATTTGTTCCTGTAGAATGAACTTCGGTACATGAACTATTTTTGTTTGTATAACAGTTTGCGGCACTTCGACGATCTTCTGGACATAATGAATTTCAGGTATTTCTAATATATTTTCCCGTATTTCTTCCTTCATAACTTCAATTATCGTTTCCTGAAAATATGTTTACCAAACAATTTTTATCAGCACGATGCTTCACTATGTATCAGCCTTTTGGTGCTTTGAGAGGATTTACTAGGCTGTACAGATGCCATTCCTTGTGCTAAGATTTTCACAGCGCTCTTTTACAAACTAATAATGTTTTGTTAAAAGTATCCTGCAGCGATTAGGGGGCCTGACAGAATGGCTTGAAGATTATGCAAACTCTATCACAGATGTTGGAATTGGGTATGTAAAAAGTTGGGTACGGTTTGCCTGCTCTTTTCGCTCAAAAGCCATTGATATTCTAATACGTTATGAAACCGTGTGAATTACACATTTAAAAGCACCTTGAATGAAAAACTTTTAAAAAATTCTTATTAAAAGCAGTTTTTCCTATAATTATCACACATAGGTAGGTTTTTATTTGAGCATGTATTCTATATTTGCAATGTTAGAACTAATTGAAACCATAACCTTAAAAGCAGTTTTAATTATATTTTTTTAGATACGATTGCTTAACATATTCAAAGACGAGATATGTTAGAAAAATTAACCTCTCTCACTGGGTCGAATATCTTGGCTCCTGGGGGAGGAGATCGAATGAAGGTCGGGTTGTCATAGGATGGCATAGTATACCAGCGTGGCTGATCTTTTCCCGGAAAGCAATCGTTGCAACAAGATTTTTCCATTTTTGGAAATTTGTTTATCAATGTTTTTAAATCGCTCTAGTATGTTTATTTTTATGTCATTGCTATAATAAAAAAATTCCAATTAAAAAATATTGCATGCTCTTTCTATGCTTATGGGCAAATTTTTGTCATTTCCACAACTTGCATTCAGCGTATTTTCATCACAATTTCTGCACTTATAGGTATATTTTAAATTATTAAAGAATATGGAGTGAGCATTTATAATATCTTTTTAAGTAGAAACCGTTTTAATAGTTACCACCGCTAAACTGTTTCGAACGCCAATTTTCAGCTAACTGTATCAAACTCCTATTTTCAGCTAACTGTATCAAACTCCTCTCTTGCGGAAACTTAAAATGTTAGCATGCATTCCAAATGTGATTGCAGTATGAAATATTGCACTCAAAAAAAGTCTTTAAAATTGCCACAATAAGATTTGATAGTGAAATTGCAAGGGCAATCTACATCTTTGTTTTGGCCACAATGGGAAGAATAAAGTGGCAACACTAGCGTAACAATCTGGAGTATCCTTTTTTTCAGCGGTCACAAAATAATAGAAAATAAACGGTATGCGCTAGTAGGTTAGCATCAAAGATCGCTATTGTAAAGTGGTATGCACAGTCAATTATTGTAGAATTGCGTTTTCCAGCCGCTCAAGAGAATATTTTTACCACATGCAACTTGGGTCAGTTTTAATTTATTCCGCACTCTTTCTCTGTGGCAACACTACAACTTATTTCTACTTCCCAAATTGCTGCATTGTAAAAAGTAGCACAGTGAAGCCAATTACACTACATTGAAGTGATTTTAAAGAATAGGAGGAATTTTTGGAATTTAAGCAATATCTTACGTTAAACACTATGCACCGTAGCGACCGGGCCCTGACCACACCACTTTCGAAAAATTCTTCTTTGTGCCATGATCTTCTCCAATGTTGCGGAGATGAACCAGCAAATGCCGCTGCAACTGAGGTCTCCTCAAGCTTTTATGAACACCGAGATCACTTTTCTGAACAACAAGGGAGTTTTTATGAGCAACGAGAACGTGCAGCTGAGGTATCCTCCAAAGTGGACAGAAAATGGGTACAATGCAGTATATGATTGACTCGCTTTTTACCACTAAATTGCACTGTTTTATTAGTGAGGGTGTTCTAAAATCCATATTGCTTGTACTGTATCCATTACTATTAATAGATGAACTGATTAGAGTATATTGCAAAGCGATGTACTCTAATCATTCTTTTTTTCATACTTTATTTATTACTCTCTTCACATTGACTGATAAAAATCCTTGGACGTGTTTCCGTACTTCCTTTTTAAGCTCTCAACACACGCAGCAACAATGAAATTCCAATCAATTACTCAACTTGTACCTTTAAACCCCGTGCAAAATATGAAGTTTTCTTAAATTACTTTTTTTCAATTCACGTTACATCAAATCATAGTGTATAATAATTTTTGACATTGAAGATTATCATGCAAAACTTCTTGTAGGTCCCTGTTACGGCATATCAACCTGTGGATACAGTGACGCGGACTGTTGAAATCCCAGTAATTAAAACCATCAACAAAGTTGTTCCGAAAGTAGTAGTGGAGGAAAAAATAGTTGAAGTTCCTAAGCTTACTCCTTGTTATGTTGAAAAGGTATCTTATATATAACTTAAATGTATCTTTCTGGATTAAATAAATGCTTGGTAAATAACCAACAATACTTGTATTTCTGAAATTTTCGAAAAAATATTTTTTCTTAGTGTCGGCTATTCACAACTATTCAGAATTACTTAATTGTCCTTATAGTTTATTGAAGTACCAGAAGTTAAAACGGTTGAAAGAGAAGTGCTGGTTCCAGAAGTACATTATAATACAAAATATATCCCGAAGGTAGAGGTTCAAGAAAAAATTGTTTACAAGCCAAAATATGTTGAGAAGTGGGTTGACCATGAAGTTGAAATTCCCGTAATACGAGAAATTGTGCGATACAAAGAAGTTGAAGCAACAGAAGAAGTGATACAGTGAGTTACTGCGTTCGTGCATAATTTTAGGACTTATATTTGTGGCCATATTGCTGGTTGGAACGAGATAAAAGAGAATTTTCATTTGGACACTTTGATACAGATATGTAGGAGAAGATTCCAGCAATATTGATTGGGATATAATTTACAAAACATATTGTAAAACAGAAAATAATACATACGAGCTCCCCACATCCATTTCACAACCAAATCGGTTGACAGCAACACCTATACAGACATTTCATTCCTCGTCTTCTAATCATGAAGTTCTCACGACTGTTCCCAATACTAGAAGAATTGAACAGCCAAACGATCAAGATATATTTCATCAATCAGAAGCGATTTACCAAAATTCTCGGAAAACTAACCACGAAATACACAACAACAGAGCTCCATGTCTCACCCCAATACATTACTTGCAGCCACTTCCACCTCCAGGTAGGGCTAACTTGGGAAGGCACAAACGTGAATGAGCTGCTTATCTTGTCACATTTTGTAGGTGTAGGTAAAGTTTTGGTTCTAAAACTTGGGAGTAAGCATTTTTCAATTCTGGTAAATATCATTAGGTCAAATTGGCATTCCATTCGAAGTTTACTATGATGAAAGAAACGATGAACCAGATGAAAATTTAATTTCCTCTTTCCTAAAGTTGTTTAATTGCTGCTGTGATTGCAATGAAGAAATATAACACAGAGACTGAATCTATTCATTTACAGTATTAAAAAAATAATGTCTTTTCGTGATTAAATCAGGAAAGAGCATTACTAATTGGAAATAAATTCCGTAATACATTTTCTATAAACCTTTTTTTAGCAGTAAAAATCTCAGCAGGTACTGAAATGATTCAAAGAAATATTCAGTATGATACAAATTTCATAAGCCTTTTGGTAATCAAAAAATAGTATTTTATGAAATACTCTCATAGTTTGTTGTGTCGGATAATTGCAATGTCTACCAACAAATTTTCTGTCGCT
This sequence comes from Cardiosporidium cionae, assembly GCA_015476325.1. Classification (NCBI taxonomy): domain Eukaryota; phylum Apicomplexa; class Aconoidasida; order Nephromycida; genus Cardiosporidium; species Cardiosporidium cionae. Next base: position 31,983 of record JADAQX010000151.1, on the reverse strand, counting down.
AGATTTAAGCAAAATGTATAAGCATTGCTTAAAATTATTTAACTAAATGTTGAAAATAAATTTATCTCACATTAATTGTCATGAAATAAATCGATGTTGCATTTCTGCAGTAGTTATCTCGTTAAACACACATATGCACGCACAGTAGAAGTGAAGCTAACATGAAAAAACACACTTTGCCCATCCGCCGCATACTCCATACGCTTACGGTGTTCAACTTCAAAATTTAAAGAAGGTAGGGTGGGTATGTTCTTATAAGATGTATAAAAGTGTGAGTTTACATATTTTTTAGATCCCAAGGTTTCCGGTTGGTATTCTAGCAACGCATGCACGCATCATAATTTATTTGGCTTCATACTTATTTGCAGTGGCTACAATTATTTCTGTAACATGTTGCCACAACAATTTTATTAATTTAGCTTTTATGGGAACTGTTGCACTTCTTTTAATATTTCTCCTAAAGAAATTTCAATGAGTGCTAGTAGTGTTGGTAACATATAGATTACTTTGAGAATGTTTCAATTATTTAAAATACTTTGACAACAGAGCTGGTACTTACACTTTTTAACAAATAGAAATAACAATATTTCCGAACCATGTGACGTCTGTGAAAAATAGCAATACAGAGCTCCGCAAGAGAATTTTTTTTGTAATAGTTCCGAATGGCTCATCAATAAATTAACGTCTCATACCACTTCCAAAAAGTTTAGTTTTTGTGTCGCAGTCCTTATTTTAACGCTGCATACAATGTGTACAATCTTAATTTTAAAAGTTTTGGTAGCTGTCAATATAAAAATACTTTTGTTACCCCAATTCACATTACAAGCTATTTTAAGCCAGTATTTGGCAATTTGTTATCTCTTCATTTTTTTCCAGCCGATTTCTATTGTCATTTCTTTGCTATTGAAGAATATTCTACTCCTTACTTAGCATAATATTCAGCCAGGTATGTTCTTCTCGATGCCATTTGGTAAAATGAGTTATTGCTGCTAAACAAGAAGGGATATAAATTAGATAAAATAAAAACGATATAATTGATGTTTTCAAAGATGCTATGTGAACGGGGTATTTTCTGTGAATTATTTCTGCAAGAGTTAGCCACATTCTGCAAACCAGATTCTATCCACTTCGGCTGATTATAGTTCTTTTATGCAATAGGATGTTAAATAGTCTACTTCTATTTAGTTAACAAGAAGGGCGTTTTCTGTAATTCCTTAAAACAACAATAAAACCTACTTTACGCTAATACTGTCTGCGTAAGTGATCAAAGAAAATGGAGAATCATTCACTCCTTCAATCATCTACGCTGCAAGAATAGAATGGGAAACTACAATATGACCTTTAACTACTATTTTTCTATTCCTCTCTTCAAGGAAATAAATTAAGTATATCTGGATCATGAAAAAAACATTGGGGGAAAGTGCGTTATTTTGTATTGCTTCGATGCTACGCGGCTCGATGATCTTAATTCGATTCGATACGACAATACTCTAGGGGGGAGCTGTAGGTTGTTGGCTTATCTATTTTAGAAGAATAAGCATGTACGAAAAAGGTAATAACGATAAAAGAAAGCAACTACAATGAAATAAAAATATAAGAGAGTTGTTCTGCTGCCACGCGATAACGCCTTTACATGTTAGCAACGAGTAGCCTTGAGTGTGGTTTTTAAAGGCATAATTTTGTAGATGGTGAAGGTCTAAAGAAAGCTACGATAGCCACTTGCAAAAGCTTTAAATATAGTAAAAGCTTGATAAATATGAAGATTGTCTACCTCAATGGCAATAATTTATTGCATCGAGGAATTGTTAATTTGGAGTTTCGCTACCAGACATTGTTGCACTAAAGGCTTTATAACTTTCTTTCGTATCTGATTTCCGCCGTATGCTTCAGCCGGCACGGTGGTACGTCGCTGTGCACTTGCACTCCAACCACTGGCTTCGCCACGAAACCCCGAAATGCCCATTTTTTATTCTCATTACGCCGACCTTTTCTTGCTGAAATATAGCACCTCGCGCATTGCCATTGACGGGAGATAAACGGAAAGCAAGTAAAAGCCTGAAAATTGAATTAAAAAAAGGTGCACCCCTTTAGCTCATAATTGTGATTAGTTTCCAAAAAGAAGCAACTTTGTCATTCTAGCCAGTGGCCACTGCCTTGCCAAAAGGGTATTCAGCTTTCAAGCGATTTGAAGAGCTATAGTATAGATGCAACACTTAAAAACATAATTTTAGCTCCATTGCATTCTATTTGTGTTTGGTTACTCTTTCACGGAACTCTTAATTCATAGAGAATGTATTGAAGATATGAAAAGAATAATTACTTTTCAACTTTTTTCCCTTGTTCTTTACTGTGATGCTGAAGCGGAATAAAGGGCTGCTGGTTCTACTTCTCCTATTCCTTTGCTGAACCGTATTCTATTTGGAAAATAGTAAGAATCATGTTCTGGTGCTGTGGCACTACTTCACTTGAACGGAACGCTGACAGACATTCAGGTAGCAACGGTCGCGAAGTTAATTCACAGCGAAGGTCTAGCTTTCTATTACCTCTATTGATACATTGCTATTGTTGTTAAGCTGGCGTGGCATTTTTTTCTTTCTACTCTAAATGTGTGTCTCCATTTATTTTGTCTTTGTAGTTATTCTGTCGTTGCTTCAGTTTCGTATTAATTTCTACTTTTGTTGCAATTCAGCAGCTCAAATGAGCACTTAATTCAATGTTTAGCTTCGCTTGTTTGCATATACAGACCTGATTCATTAAGTGTAGAGTCTACAGTAGGATCTGGAGTCACGAATATTATCAGACCAGGTGCAACACATTTAGTAAATCATGATAGCAATACTTTCACTCTTGACGGTCCAACCATAAATATGAATGACAGGGAATTAGAAGACGCTAAAATAACTTTTACTGTTTCCACAATGTTTCCCAAAGATGATAAGTCAGTCGTCATACAAAAATGATATTTTGCACTCTGTTGTGTTAGAAAGGATTTCTGTTTATTTGTAGCCTTATTTAAAGTTATTTTTAGGTAAATATGCTTATTTCTGTTCTACTCAATTTCATTGAAATTGTTTGAGGCTTTTTATAAGTAATTAACAATAACAGTGCCTTTGAGCGCTGTTATGAAATAAATTTTTGATTTGATATTGATATTGTTTTAACAACCAACATGATGGTTCCGTAAACTGATTGTAAAATTTTGTAATTCGAGACTAAACTTAAACTATTTCTGTTAAAAGCTTTGCATTGTCTTGCTTATATCATATTTCATGTGTAGACAGAGGCGCTTTATTTTTTCAGATTTCCTGTACTAAATCGAACGTCTGCGAAATTAACAGAATGCAGTGTCTGCTTTGATGACCTCTGTAAAGTTAGTGAATATGTTGATTTAGATTCTGTAAAATTTTTTGTAAGTTGGAATTTTGTACAAAATAGCAGAAATAAGTTACTGCAACATGCTTTTCACGATCTGAATGCTTTCAACGGTTACTTTATAAAATTATTCTTACTTTTTCCAGGGGAGTATATGCGCTTTATTCAATGAAGGCAAGAGGGCTTGTCGGCATTTTTTTCATACGGAGTAAGTTATGACTTTCCCTATTTGCAGCACTTAGTTTTTATAGCTGCAAGCTGAAAAAAGAGGCCAGTTTTGTATGGGAATATATTCTCTGTAGCATTACTTTCCCATTTATTTAAGTTGTAAAATAAATGGTTCATGCTAGTACATATCAAGCTATTGTAATTCGGTTGTTTCATTTTTTGTTACTCTTCAGATGCGTTGCGAGGTGGAGTTCAACTTTGAGCAGTGGAAAGACATGTCCCCTATGTAGGTGTCCATTCCTGAAATATGAGGTGTGTGGAACTATTGCCTGTCTTGTTTTACTTGGAAAGTTATCATTTATCAATATTTGGCATTCCTCAGGCATTCCCTAATATTCATTCTTCCCCGGACTTATTTTTTGATTTCATTGATTTTGATGGCAACGGAAGTCTTTCCCGCATCGAAATATTTGAGGTACCCATGAGGGTAGTGTGCGTTTGTCGCTTTACTTTTACCTAGAGTATGTGATGTTGTGAAATATATTTTTCTCTACATACTCGTTTCTGTCAAAGTTCAATCAAATTTGCTTGTATCTACTTCATTTGTCTGCATTGGCATCTGATGCGTAATCATTTTCTTGCAGCCAGTAACTTTTTTTCTTGCTGCATTGGCTGCTATATCAACATGGCTTGCATTGTAGAAAAATATGTTAATGCACTATCGACCTCTATCTACGCTTGTGCAGGTTTTACGGTGTATTTTACCATTTGGCGAGAGACAATTGGAAAAAATTATCGTGGTAGAATGGAAAGACTGGTCAAACAAATTATTGGACATTTTTTTAGCTTTTTTCTTTCATTGTCTTGTTAAATTTAAAGTGATATTTTATCGTTTTCAATTTTGTTCAGGAATGAGAACAAAGATGCTGGAGTTTCTCGAGACGAATTTTTCCATCCTGAGAAGGGGTTATTGAGCTTTCTCACGTAAGGTATTTTAAGTTGGTTATGAGATGAGTCTACTAGTTCCATCACTTATGTTGGATTTTTTCCTATTGTAAAAATTTCCGCTATTTTCTCTGTGTCTGCTACCAGAATAAAATTCTAGTTGAGAGCGGATGCAATTATGCGTATTCTAGTACTTAATTTAAGCTTTTGTTTTGCTTGTTTTACTACAGGAAACATTGTACTCCCAGGGTTAATAATTCCATCATCCCTTCGATTTTTAAAGAACCACTGAAATGGTTTCAATATTGGGACGACGATGGAAATCGAGCTCTGTCTCCGCAAGTAAATTGGCTTTTTTTGCAGTGTTGCCTAATAACGCGGAAACTTGTTCAATTGACTCATTGTATGAAAAAAGGAATATTTAGGAAACATGAGATTGTTTTCCATGGTTCAGGAGGTCCTCCGGGCGATTGTAAAATCATTCAATATATCGACTGACCATGATGCATTGCAAAGAATTAAAGAAATTATCACAAGTTTGTGGACCGATTTTGAATCGGATATGGATGGTTTGTAACTTTTATTAATGCCCACATGTAACTTTTTTTCTTCATTATTTTTTTGATAAAATTGGTGTGCAGGCATGATCACTTACGAGGAATTTTGTTCTCCGGATGGACTACGAGACACTATTGTTGCCAATTTATCCATTTGATAAAATGGGAGGAATGCTTCAAATTCTCGACTTTAGCCATGGGCTATAACTACTGTATCCTTCTTTGCTACTACGGACATCTATTTTTCTAATGTTATAGAATATGCTAACAAAGTTTACATGCTGTAATGAAAAGGTGGCGAGTCGTTTAATAGCAAATATCAAGTATACACTTTGTCAATTGACAATTACTGGATTGAGCTCAAAAAATGCGTACTTTGCGTATCTAACCTCGTTCCATGCAGTGCTAATTTTTGTAAATAATTTCAAGCCTTCTTGAAAATATTTACAAAGTATTATTATCTAACAGTCACTTTCTTTTTGAAGATTGTATAATGATGGTGCGAATTGTTTAGTATGAAAAAAACTAGCTTACTGAGTTTGTTATATTTCATATTTAAGTATTAATGAATCGTTAACTAACTTGATCTTTTTTTAATTGATTCACCTGCTAAGAGTGAGGTCCACTCGAAATAATCGTTCGGTGTCATTTTCTGTGAAGATTTTCCAATCCTACAGTATCTTAATACTGTATTAATGCATTGATATTGTCAATTATTTTTTCGTGCGAATAAAAATTTTGCTACCAAGTGGTTATGATGTGTAATGCCTAAATAATTGGTTAGAATAAATATTGTTGAATAATTGAGTATTGTCAGAATAATTCGTGCATCCTTCACTTTCAAGCACTGATTCTTTCTAAACCAAATTTTCCGTTGAATCATCTGCAGCTCCATTTTCGTGTGATATGTTTTCAACGTGCAAAACTCAGATTCAGCAGGTATCAATCTTCAATAAATTCGCTTTCTTTTACAGACTTGTTATGTAGAAAAGTTTAGTAGGTGTGATATCACTGTTTGGCAAATTATTAGGAATATTGAATATTCGCGTGATAGTGACTAAGGTGAGGTTATTTCAATGAAGCATTTAGATCGGAAAGCACTTCAAAAGCAAATATAATACATTTTCGAAACTGAAAGCTTAAATCACTTTAAACCAGCTGTATGTAGAAGTATACCAGAAGTAAAATGAAGTTAGTATTCAACGAGAGAAGCTGCGCATGTTTGAATTTTGTGTAGTTTCGTATGGTGAAGAATTAGCAAAAGAACACATGACAATTATGGATACTCATTGTCGATTAAGTTTTTCCATTTTACTTTTCCTTAGTATTTACTACATGCAATGAGTAGAGATAAAAAGCGTGAGTATAAAAGAGCATCATTGTACACTTTGAATTTACAATATGTTGCACTTGGCAATCATTATTCTACCCGCAAATATATTGTTGGGGCATAATCCTTTCTCGCTTTACGCAAGTCATTTTAACGTTTTCTTCTGTCTACCTCAAGTTTGCCCTACAGCATTCTTGAGTATTTAAAATGCTGAATATATTGTTCTAATGCGTGGAAGCTAACAGTTTTTGCATGGTGCTTTTCTTATAATGTGATGTAATATTCCTAATGTATTTTACTATAACAAGCCATTCAGGTACAGCTTAGATAAAGTTTTTTTCTTTCGAGCTGAAAAACGCTTTTAATTAAATATCAGCCTTTGTTGGAGTTGGAAAAGGTCAATGGGATACAACTACAATCTACCAGCCGACTTGGCTAGCAATCAGCGTTTAATTCTATTTTATTCATGGAAAGAGTTTATAGGCGTGGAATACTTGTATTGAAATTAGAAATTTCTGAGTGATAATCATTGCATACGAGTATAGCCGCGGATGAGTGTGTCTACTATTCTACAAAATTCCATTTTATTGACACTGCAGACCGAAAAATTACACAACATCCCATCCAATGGAAAATTAAGAATATAAGTGTAAACGGGGTTTCTTTCCGTTCTGCGAATCAATTAAGACTCCGGCGGATTTAGAATAATGCATGAAATTTTGTACACATGCAATGTTGTAAAGAAACTGTTTTGCATGCAGCGAGTAGCTTGATGAAGTAACTATTGTCCGATATTAGTTTTTACGCCGCAGTAATACTGAGTATGTCCTTGTTACAATATCTGTCGTATTTTAGATTCGGTCCGCGATTATTTAGAACGGTTACAATAAGTTTGTGAAGTTCACTACTTACGCCAGATATTTTTGCATTGAATTTCCAAAGTACAATTTCTTTAGTTGTTGGTTTTCAAATGCTGTGAATTTAGAATGGCAACTTCCAAAATAGGTGATCACACTGATTAAAAAGTGGAAATTTGTAGTTGTCTATAAAACTTGTCGGGAAGTTTTATATGAAGAAATCCAGTAAGCTGTGTTCAAACGGTTTAAGCAAGAGGTGTCATAGCGGACCTTCCATAAGTAGGCCTCTACGTTAGTAGTTACATCTAATTAACTATGTTCCAATTCCTCGACACTTTTGTAAGCAAATGAGGGCGATTGCACTTGCGCTGTTTTCTTTATAACTACTGGTGGTGTGATAATTTCAGGAGGCTGCCCTGTTCTTCACACTTTATCGAAAGGAGAATTTTCAAAATTGAATGAATTGATGCAAGATTCCACTACACGAGAAGAATTTTGCAAGTGGCATGGTAATAAGATCGAAGAGAAACTTTCCGCGGATGAAGTTGTGAAAAGTAAAGGTAATCATAAGATGCAGCGAGAGTATAAGAAAATTGACAAAAGGAAGTTGTTTTTAAATGATTGAATTCGGTTTCGTCTATTGCAAGAATACGGTAATGTAGGTGGTTTCTTTACTGCTTGTAATTGTTTTGCTAAAATATTTTCTTGATTTTGAAGGGCGACTCTGAGACGTGCCATGCACTTTTAATAGCAGAAACCCAAATGTTTTGTCGAATTTGTAGGTGAATGTCCTTTTATGCATAAAAAGGTCGAGGCGATAAATAAAGGAAATTGAGTTCAATCCTACCCGATGCTAAAAAGAAATTTTAAAAGGAGTGATCGCATATATTGAAGCACGCAAAGAAATCGTGGCATTTTTTTGTTAAAAGTTGTGTGTTGCATTAAAAATAATATTTAAAACATTGCTTTAGCGTTGTTCTCCTCTTAATTTTTAAGGAATGGAAATAACTATGAAACATTTTTCACTTCACTGCGCAGCCTGATTGGGGAAATGGCTGTTTTTTACTTCATGCAGTTGCTGATGGACATATGGTTCAATACTGTGACTGGAAAACTCGCTTGTTATGTACTCTGAAGCATTTGCCGTTACACTTAAAGCACTTTAGTATTACCTGAACAGACAGTCGTACACGTTTTGCGATACCTCAGTTTTGCGTAGATTTTTAGATCTAGTCACGTTGACATACAGTAGAATATTTCAGTACAGCATCGGTAAGAAAAAATTAGGCATTAGGTCTTAAAGCTGTATTAGACTACGCGTTTTCCTAATCTTAATTTATGTGTAAACTCATTTTCTTGTGTTGGTTGTATTTGCTTGCGCTTTGTTATATTGATAACCTTCAGTTGAGAGAAATTAATCCAACCATAATTTTGTGAAATATAAGCAATAATCTCCACTGATTCTGATGATTTAAGTAATGTTGTTGTAGCACTGGAAAAATATAGTAGTTATTCAGTTTATATCCCTACCGATCTATGCCCTCGAATTCATTTTTATTAGCACTCAAAAACATTGTTTAAGTTCCCAAGTGTAGATAGTTATGTAGTAAGAGAGATATGAGTAAATACTCTAAGTAATTGGATTTGGTGACGGTGAAAATGTTTCTGAATCATTAGTGTGAGCTATAGTCTTGCATCAATTGCAACTTTTGCATGTCAGGAAAAGTTTGCACCGTAGCGGAAGTAGTAAAGTTGTATGGGTCATCAACATATTTCTTGCTCTAGAATAATTTAACCCCTTAGCGATTGTTCATATGCGATGCGTTTTTGTTGCAGCTATTTGAGAACTAGAAGTTAAAGAAAACATGTTGGTTTATAAGGCTTTGAAACAGTTTTTATTTTTACGAACCCGAACTCTCTCAAAAGGGCCAAAGAGTTGATGTTGAATTGTTCACATGCATAATGTATCAATAGCTTCATGTAGGTAGATGTTCTGTTCAACGAACAATTGTACTGTAAATATGGGGAAATGATTGTGGTAAACTGGGCACAGGTTTTGTCTTATTCAATTAAATTATAAGTTTAGTTGAATTTGGCTGGAACCTTCACACGCACATATGATTATTTATTTAGGCAAGGCGAATTAAAAACAAATTTTTTCAATTCCGACGTTACATTGGGTTTTCATAAATGCTCTTTTAAGTGTACAGAGAAGTAAAACTCTCTGTAATAACAGGTTCTTCGAGGTCACCACGCTGAAAGTTTTACTGTGGATTTACGCACCACCATGGCTTCAACCGCAAATGCCATAGCAGGCGTCATGCATGCGGAATGCTTTGAAGGTGAGCATTTCATACGTAGAGGAGCAACAAATTTGTAACGGGCAGTCAAAAATTTTCATAGTAGCTTTTGACTTAGATTATTCATTCTATCTCATGAAATGCAAAAAGTCTTAGATTCTGTAAAAGCTCTCGCACAGGTATTACGAAATGCAAAAATATTTAGAAGGGCATTCTACTCGGAAAAATATTCGTAGTTTCAGCTGGTTTGATGTGCTCTTTCAGAAAGCTTATTCTTTGCTGAATATTTTTCTGCTGCACAGCTCTTTTCAAGTACCTCTTTGACAAACAATTTAAAGTGTAGAACATTATGATAGTCAAGCCGTCTTTGTGTGATGAAGAATGAATGGCAAACAAATCTGTGAATGCTTCCATCGTTTGTCAACGTTACAGCACGGCACAACTCTGGACTCTGGTTACAAGTGGAATTCGCAATACATTTTAACTCCCGTGAAGCAATAATTTCAGCAAGAACCAATAGATATACTTTTACAAGGTTGTTGCTTTAGCTGCGTATACCAAATACAACGAGAAAGGTAGCTTTTGCATATTGCCTTTGGAACAATTGCTCTCCATGGAAAATTTTGGACGGAAGAATTTTTTGGCTGTACTCTGGGATGATACGCAACCTGAAAATATTTCTGTACCCGCGTATCCCCATGTACGTGTATTTCCTTATTTTTCCCTCAAGTCAGGGGTACTTGCATATCCGGGATTCAGCTGTCTCCTTCGCGATTTCAAGCGCATAGGAATACAACCTAAAAGTTACTTCACTGGACGGATACTGGTCAGTTATTCATTTGTGGTATGCCCTTCTCGAGGGAAAATGATGCAGTACAAAACGGCACAAGAGGGAGTTTGGTTACATTTTTATGCATCTGTTAAATTATTTGGTAGCTTACGTAGCATAGCAGCCTCATGCTTGCAATATGCATCATAGACTCGTCAGTTGGAGAAGTTGGGATTGAGTGCAAACCGGCAATTTAATTATATATCAACATCAGCAATAACTTCACTCGATCTGGACTACACAAGGTTAAATTTCTATGTAGTCTCCTTTTTACTGTATTGCGATATGAAGGCGATCATGCAGCCTTTTCAATTCATAATTTTCGTGTACAAACGATTTTCTTGCATTGAATAGAGCCCGTTCTCGTGGTTGTTCTTCTTTTCTCACCTATTTTTATGTTGCTTGTGGTACGGTATATTACAATTTGGTCTATTCTGCATGTGACATCGCATTGGTGCTTTGGAAATACAATGCGGTGATTTTTTCTGCATGGGCCTACAACAGCTGTCATGATTGTTAGTAATTTGCCAATATAATATTTTTGTAAGAATGATTTCTACTACTCTCCATTTTCTATTATCTTCAAATAAATGATGGAAAGAAAATTAATATTTGCCCTTTCTTTTCTTCTTTCATTTTTTTTTGGTTGCAGCTGTGTGTCTAAAAATGTGTGTGTGCTAGGTAGTATATTTATGCGTGACTCTGCTCGTACTTCTCTCTTATATATATTTTGCTGTAAAACTCTCTTAATCTTGAGGGGAACAATTTTAAAAAAGAAATGAAAGTCACTTTGGCTTTTAGAAAAGTGTCTAGGAAATGGAATATCATTTATTATTGTAAATTTTCAGCCAACTGCTGCTATCCGGCTGCTTGAATGGGCAATTATCATTGTTTAAATTGGATATGGATATCGCTGATTCGTTACATCTACCGCCTCTGAATGTTGATGACTTTGCCTCTTGTCTTCAATCTAATTCTTCAAGATTACGCACTATCACTCCCTTTATATCGCTACGCAGCAATGCTATTCGAGCTAATAATATACTCTGCGTCAAATGGTATCCTTTTGACAGCGGCATGTTTGCTACATCTGGAATGGACTGCTGCTTAGCGGTATTTTTGTCAAAATAACTTACTGTTTGATGTTTATGCTCAATCATGCGCTTGCTAATAATCCAGAAACTGAATTGCTGCAAACGTACGGCAAAGTGATGCTATTCGTTTTAATTGTAGGAGGAAATAATGCTTGAAATTGAATTTCTCTAAGAAACATCGTGTCTGTTAGGTTTGGGAACCTTCTAGGCTTGAAGTTGTTGCCTCTTTTCAATGTAAATCTGCTATCTTCAGCATTGACTTTTGCCGTTGTCAATCTAAAAGTATGCTTGTGTGTGGATTGGAGGATTCATCCATTCGTTTCTGTGATTTACGCCTTGGATCTTTCTGCCAGATTTTGCTTGGTCACACAGGTATGAAATAAGCATGAAGTGTATCCATTTTTTATTTATCGAGGAAAAGATCATATTTGCATGAGTAAAATTTACGTAAGACTTGCCTTGTTAATTTTGTAGTTGAAAGATTCATTTTAATACGACCTTAGCTTCTTTCCCCAATATTTTTGACCTAGTATTTCTACACGAATGTGATATATATTTTTACTTCTTGCAGATAAGGTCACGAGTGTTTGCTGGAACCCTGTGTCAGCGTATGAGATAGCCTCAGCTTCATCAGATCAGTGCGTAATTTCTAATCTTGTTCAGCCTCTAAACTTTTAAAATGCTTTGATCATTAATAAGAAATGCTTTTACAGAAGTTGTAGGCACAACCATGAAATGAAAGGAAGCTCTTTTTTTTGATAAATTTTTTTTACTTTTTTAGGACAGTGAGGATCTGGGATATACGGCGTGGTGATAATGCCTTATTTAATTGTGATTACCTCAAATCAGATTCCGAATTTCAACGTAAGATCATGAAGGGAGCGATGTGCATCCATTAAGAAGCCTCATAGAATACACACACTCCATATTTTCTACCTTGCTCTATTCTTATTAATACTGTTTTTGTTCGCTAGTATTGCATACAGTTTGTCTTGACGTGTAGAAAGTATTTTTTGCGTCCTCTTTAATGCTTTTTTAATCAGAAAAGGGTATCTATCCGGATGCTAGCCCATTGAAAGATTCCAGTCATGGCAATAAAAGGAATTCCATTTTGGAAGGGTATAGCCATTTGTATAATACAAAAAATAAGATTCCAAGATTAGATATTCCCGACGAATTCCAATCAGAAGAGGCACTGTGGGATTATATTACGAGGCAACAAGAGAAACCTAAGCGTATTCATGGGCCTCATTCTACACAAAGATCTTTATTGCCGCAGAAAGGTCAAAGTTACATGCATTCTCTACAATAGTTTTTGAGCTCAGTGACGTGTTTTTTATGCAATTTACAAGGTCATTTATAGTACGAAATACTACTTTTCCTTCTTTTGACGCAGTAAGATCCGCCGTAGTACGATCGAGACAAACCATTAGAAAAGAGAAAAAGGTCAGCAGGCTACTACATTTTTTTATTTATGGAGAGAGCCTTCATTGAAGATGCCTTTTTTCACGTTACTTAAAAGAGTTATCTAAATCCTTTTTGGACACCTTTTTTCTTTACATTTTTCAAGCCTTGCATTTGAAAATTTTATGGTGTGCTGTGAGAGTAGAAAACCTTCCCACGGGATGCTTCATAAACTATATACTCTTCATTTTTGCCAAAAGGATGGGTTGGGAATTTGTAGATTTTTGACGACGATTACAGTCTTGGCTTACCTTTATGCTCCTTTCTGCCTATATTTCTCTGCAAATTTCTTTATAAATGTCTCTATTCAGTGCTTAACCAAGTTCAATCAGGATCTTAAACCACAGAAACAAAAGGATCTGCAACCCAAAACTATATTTCAGAAAACTATGGAGAGTTTCCCCCTCTCGGACAGATCAAGTATGTCAAAAAAATCTTTACTTTTTTCAATAGAGTCTTGAATAGCTTCCTTGCTTTGCATGGATTAGGGGAGAGATTGGAGCATTCAATTTACCAAATTTTCTTGTCTATCTATGTGTATATTTAATCCTTCCTATACTATGGAACCTCTACATGTTTCATCGTTTGGGATGCCATTTTCTAGATCAAGTCTTCCACGGTGAGTCTTCTTGTGTGATCTTTCCCCTGTACCATCGTCTCGATTTTAGTAGATACTCCTTATTTCAACATTCCCTCTCTCTATTCCTTCAGAATCACAAAAATGTTTGAACATTTCTCCAATACGTGGATATGCTCATGATGGTGTAGTGACAGGCATTTTGTATACTCCGGATGGTCGCCATATTGTTTCATCCGGTGAGTTTTGTTAGAGAATGGCTTCTCTCATCCGATTTTGGGATAACCTGACGCACAAACTCTAGCCCTGTTAATACTTAACTTCTCTATTCGTTTCATTGCTCTTCGCCTGTCAACGTTGCAATACTTTTTCCTACTTCTAAAAATTTTTATAGGAGCAGATCGCTGTATACGTCTTTGGAATGCAGAAACTGGCCGAAATTGTTTTGTAAATTACTCTGACACAAAAAATGAAGCAGCTACAAGCACTCAGTTCTCACTGGATTCTACCGGCCAATTCTTGTTTCATGGCATTAAAAAAGATATCAAGATATTTGAAGTATTAACGGGTAAAGAAATAGCATTGATAACCGGCGGGCATACTAAATTAATTCGTTCCCTCTTGTGGAATTCTGTAAGGAATGAATTATATTCTGGTGGATCCGATGGATGGCTGCGTATTTGGTCTGCAGGTGCGTTATAGGCGATCTTAATTTCCAGAATTCTGTTTGTTTTCTCTAATGATCACTCACCGTAGTATTATCCCAATCCAAGGTGCTCTTTTGTGGGTATATTTTTTCTTTTTTGAATTTATTTTTAACAGAGTCTGTTTAATTTATCATTTTTTACTTTTCCTATAGTAGTTTTGATTCCTGCGTCGTCAAAAATTCGCTTTGAGGTGTCCCTTCATTTTTGGGTTATCATGCTGTAAATATGTACGAAATAAACGATGAAACTTTTATTAATTTTTTTGCAGCACCGGATTATCTCCAAAGAATTTAGAATTTCCAAATACATTGGATTTACATTTATTTTTCTATCTTTTTGGTATCTAAAAAAGGTAAGCACTCTTTTCCTTGCATCTTAAAATTTCAATAGTTTCCCGCTGTGCTTCTCTCATTGGGGTTAAGGCGTGTGCTATCATCTTGTATTTTAATATGTTTTTATAGGGCAAACAAGAAACCTGAAAATGATAGATGCAGGCTGATAAAAGTATGGATGCGCTTAAGCCATTGGAATTTTTTTTATGGATCTCTTCGCTACTGGCTAACAAGGTCTCTCCCTAGACAACTAACTCTCTCTTCTTCTTCTCTCCCTAGAAAACTAACTCTCTCTTCTTCTTCTCTCCCTAGAAAACTAACTCTCTCTTCTTCTTCTCTCCCTAGACAACTAACTCTCTCTTCTTCTTCTCTCCCTAGACAACTAACTCTCTCTTCTTCTTATTTCATTAATTACAGCTGCGAACTATTGCAAATGCGTTTGAGCTTACTTTTCCAATCCTTTTGAATTACAAATGCATATTTGGCATTTTTTTCAATATTTACAAGGAAGGGTTGCTACTTCTTTTTGGCTTCCATAGGATATATTTTTCTGTAAAGAATTTTATATGCCTTGTTTCTTCTTTCCTTGATGCAGTACGTTGTATAAGAGTAGCCTGTATTTCCTCAGTAGAGCAACAACTCTCCATTTATAGATTGATTACAGAGATTGACTTGTTTGGTGGATCTTTTCACAGCTACTCCATTGATACTCTTTGAGCATTTTTACTTTAATAATTTGTAACGTTTGCATGCCTTTCCTTTTGCATTGCATGGCTGATAAAAGTATTAAACCTATTTTTGTCAAAAAAAAATGGATTCTTCCCTGTTTATGTTGCAAGGGAGTCAACTTATTTCAAAAGCATGCCTCTTTCTACCTTCACTCCCACCCATTGAATTAGAGAGTGAAGATATGGATGGTGTTTTAGAGGATAGTAAGCAATCCTTTTGCTCTGTGTGTGTGGACGTGTGAGGGCTTCCATCTACTGTGCAACGGAGCAATGTGATTGTCAATTTCATTTTTCTTGTTTATTCTCATCTTGTTCAGGCTGAATAACTTTTTGGATAAAACAGACTGTTTGTTGTATGCTATTTTTTGGCCACAGGAGGTGCACATTTCTGAGCAATCGATGCCTCTCTACTGTTTTGCATCTACAAGCGATACGTTGGCCAATATCTTGAGCTTCACTCCATCCTTGTCATTTACTACTACTCTCTGCAGTGGCGCATATCATGATTTGTATCTCTAAGAATAGAGTCTTGTAATTTTTCAATAAAATTACAAAAGGAGGAGGAATCTTCAATTTTTCAATAAAATTACAAAAGGAGGAGGAATCTTCAATTTTTCGGAGGAATCTTCAATTTTTCAATAAAATTACAAAAGGAAGAGGAATCTTCAATTTTTTAAACTGCAATGAAACTGCATTCACATTTTATTTCTAAATTTGACGTGTCAAGGAGGTCCTGACGAAAAGGACAGTAAAAAACTTTTTATCCTTGTAGATTTTCTTATGATTTTCCTTTACTTAGTATTTTTTTTGAAAATATTAAAGTGAGAATTCCCATTAAATTAGGTAGCATAGGGGTTATCTTATCACAAACTAAATAGCCTCAACAATGTGTATTTAGTAGTGTATATTCCTATTTTTTTATCATCATTTTGCTAAGGCAATGTAAGACCATGAATTTGAGAATCTCACAAATTCCGTTTGAATATAAATAATTTTCATTCCTAGTAATGAAATACCTATTCCTTCCTACCAACTCTAATGAGAGAACAAATACTATTTTTTTTTTTAAAGGCTAAGCAAAACTACAGAGTAGAACAGACGAGATGAAGATAAAATCCTCGTTTAATGCCATTTTGACACTCTTATTTTAAGAAATAAAGCAACTACAAGATTTTGAAAACTACCAAAATTAAATCAAGGTTGCATATCTAATGAATTCTTTTTAATGCACGTTCTTGAAGTGATCACAAGGGGATAAAACCAGACATTCTTCTAGTGTAATCATCTTCTGTACGGCGACGGCTAAGACAGGAATCTCCATCCGTGGGATTGGAGAGTATTTCACGGAGCATATGGAGGGTTATACAAGATGTTCTCAAACTTCTTTCATCAATGCCAAATGTACATGTTTTTGTCAGATAGGAAAGATGACCTGAAATCTATTCCAGGAAGAATACAAGCAAAACATTAAACACAGCCATAGAGAATAACTTTGGGTGTAGCGACGTCACAATAACAACAAGTATGCATTCTTTGGGCTGTATCTCTTTTCAAAAAAATATTTTTTTAAAAATTTCCATCGATTTTATTCAAAAAAGATATTAAAAAAAAGATTTCCATCGATTTCATTCAAAAAATATATTTTAAAAAAAATTTCCATCGATTTCATTCCTTGATTTCATTCAAAAAATATATTTAAAAAAAATTTCCATCGATTTCATTCCTTACTTTCATGCCTATCCTAATCTTTAGTACCGTCTTTTAATCCAAAAAATTCTTTGCATCGAACTTTCATACTTACAAGAAGAAGAAGGAGAACTTAACAGTTTAACCCCGATAAAATTTATAGAGCCTTGCAGCTTACCTCACTCAGCATCTTGAGATATTCATATTGTTGCTCAAACAGGTAACGACTATAGAAATAGAGGGCATGTCCAAAGAATTGAATGGGTCCAGGATTGCAAAATCGATCTTCTTTTTCCCACTGTAAATGCATGATGTAAAGCTTCAAAATAAGTTATCACAGTTGAAACATTAAAAAGGGTTTACATATAAAATGCTACACTCTCTACAATGATACTACAAGGTTAAAATAGGATTGGATTAAAAAATCAAAAGAAAAGAAAAAAAGAAAATCACATCCATGAGCACACAAACTCTTTTCTTTTTTTTTAACACAGAGGATGTCACATCTGTGTATGTATTAAACTATATATTTTGTCATTAAAACAAGAGACCATAGGAGAAGCCATTCGAATTTTTTGTAGAGCTTTTCCTTCCAGTTTTACCATATCCGATGGAACCATGGCTACCTGAAGGTATAAAAAAAAAAAAACAATCTTATCAAATAAAAAATAATAAAAAAAAATTGTCAGGGAGAAAAGCAAAAGAAGCTATAGGCACATCGTCCCATATCCCACACGATGAGGGGGAGGAAAATGGGGAAATGGGAGAGAGAGGGTAGAGGGGGAAACAGTTTTGAAGGTTGAGAGGGGGGGGGTGAGGGAGGAAGATGGAATAAAATCACCAACAGTATAGAAAAACATTTAGAGTCTAATAAATTCACATCCCCAGATTCTCGATGTTTGTTATCCACCACCCCCTCTCTAAAATCAAAATAAATAAAAATCGTGCATCGATGAAAGGTTCTTCCCACTCTGGATGAACCAAGAAATTCCATTCAAATCCTTTCAACATTTCCATGTCTTTTGGCATGAAGCTGCCATTACATTTTCTTTTTTTTTTCATACTCTGTACCACTTTTTGAACGTAAATTTCCATACCTTCGAAGCATACAGTTCATCATGTTGCATCCTCAGAATCGCTGAAACTGGAAATAATGAAGGCCGCCACTCACTGGAAGGACCACATAATCCTCTCATGGAGGTGACATATCCTGTCAATCCACTTTCTATACTTATAGCCGCTAAATATCCATGGGAGAGGCCCATCGCACAATCAAATTGAGAGGGGAGCGACGATCGCGCTTGATAGCCTAAATAAAGGCAAACGGGTGAAAAAACACCAGAGTAAGCTCCAGCTTTTCTTCGGAGTTGCAATTCGGAGGCAACCATCCTACAGATCAATTCTTCCGTAGCAATTTTCGAAAATTGATATCTTCCTACACTTCTGGGTTGTACTAATTGCCTTCGAATGAATTCAGGTAACGATTTTAATAATGCAAGACTCCAAGGCGACATCATCGCCGTATATCTATAAAAAGAAAAAGAGAATCCAATGGGGAGTGTTTTGTTTTTGAATAAGAGAAAATTATAAAGAACTTTGAGAGTATTCTTTCTGGTGGCTATAAACTTTAGCAGAAGAAAGCTATGCATAAAAAAAAAACATAAGAGGGAAGCAAAAAAAAAAAAAAACAATAAAGATTACATAATGAAATTCTATAAAAAAAAAAGAAAAAAGAAAAAAAAAAGTGTATCCTTATATACTATAGAAAAGGAGTCACAAAAGGTTTGAAAACTATACTAGAAATATTAGAAATTTCTTTTTTGAATTTAAGAATGGAAACGTATCCATGCATTGAAATTTAGAAAGAGTGAGACATACGAAGGAAAAGTGAATAGGATAGCCACATAAGAGGGTGCACCCTTCCTTCCAAAAAAATATAGACATCTCACACCGTAGTACAAGTAATGAGAAGGATGAGAAGAAGGATGAAAATCATGAAAAGGATGAAAATGATGAGAAGGATGAAAATGATGAGAAGGATGAGAAGAAGGATGAAAATCATGAGAATGATGAAAATGAAAATAAATAATTTCCCCTCTCACATCACACGTATAAGGATAGCCTTCCATTATCGCCTGTTGAATTAATCGAATACACATCGTCTCAAACTCTCCACAAACACTCTCTTCTCTTCCTCTCCTTCTTATCCAAACATAAAACGGTGGCAATAACACAGAGATGCACACATTTCCTCCCCAAATTTCATCTTGTGCTTCAAAAGGTTTCTCTGCTACATATTTCCAAGGCAAGAAACGTCTCTCCCTTGTGGAATATACCCCAAAAAGTAGAACTCCCACCCTTTAAGATTCCTCGATAGAAGAGATATATAAAGATTCAAAACTTACTTGTTAGAGGTGTTGAGTTTCACTAATTCATTCTCCACAACCGTCTTATCTGGCTGAGTTCCTACACTCCAGAGTTTATTGAGTTCATGAAGGAGATGTCGCATCTGAGGTAACTCAGAGAGTAATCCCTCTGGAATGACGACGGTTCCAAAATTTTTTCCATTCTCAGAGCGTGCACAAATAACATCGGCTATATCCTGTGATAAGAGTGATAAAAGTCGATAGAAAAATGTTTTATTATAAAAAAAGAAAAGAAAAGAAATTTATCCATAGCACTTCCTATATGGGATGATTATAAACCAAAGTGAGTATCCTGCTTTGAGAGGTTCTCATGAAACTTCACATAAAAAAAAATAGCTTAACAATCCATCCCTAGCCGTATCTTTTTATATATATATAATTTTTTAATTAAACATGAGAGAATAGGCATAGCCCCTTCCCCATTTTATGGATTTCAAAGCTCTCTCAGTCAGATAAAAAAAACAGAGAAGATATCTCTTTTTCAAAAGAATCTTGCTATATATATATATATATATATAAAAATGCCTCTCAATTCGAAACCTTGCCTTCTCTGTGTTCAGAACTTTTCACACATTGGACTTTCTACCTCTCCCAAATATTTTAATTTTTTCCATAGCATTCCAGGATAAACTTTACACACACACACCCATAAGGTGTAAACTAAATCCAACAAAAACATTCCATAGAACTCCTTCACCCCTCCCCTCCCCCCCTCCTCCCTTCTTTATAGGAAAAGAAAACAATGCTCTAAAATAAGAGTACCAAAACAACATCTTCTAATGTTTTATCTCCTGCAGCATACGATTCTGAAACGAGAGTGACATTTGGATGACTTTGCAAGGAAGCTTCTAAAACCATATGGGATTTATCTCTACCCATTAAACGCACAAAATACCAATATTTTGTGGCAGAAGCGGCGTCAGTCAACAAATTTCCCACCAAATGAGAATAACACTTTGAAGCGGTATCAAACCCTGTATAGAAACATGTGTAATCTATCCATATTCTACATTGGATGAGGAGTTTTGAGCACCCAGGAAGTGGATGAAAACATCCAAAAAACACCTTTTTTATATGCAAAAGGATTAAGAGGAAAATAACAAAAGGGAGTCAAGGCTACAAAAATTCCACACAGAAGAGTGTACGATGATTCCTTTTAAAAATACACGTATTTATAATCTGTCTTAATAAAGAAATGGAATTGAAATCCACAGGCCTTTTTGGGCTTGGATTCAACAACAACAAAAATAGAAAGTAAGCAAAATCTCTTTATTCAAATTTTACTGTGGGTGTAAGCCTTCAAAAACATCTCTTATTGAATAGAAGAGAAGAAATCTTACCAATCGTACATTCCAAGAAATTCGAATCAATGTTATTATTTTGCGTCGCAGGAACACCGACAACTTTTGTCTTGACATTATTTTGGAGGAAATATTCTGTCAATATTGCTGTGTCAGAGAGGGCCCACCGACCTCCAATAATGACTAAACTGGAGAACAAAGAAGACTATCAAAAGAAGTATTTACTAAGAGGCAGAGAGGGTGTCTGTATTTCTCTCTTGGTTTATCTTATAGAAGGAGGTCCACTTCTATTTCACCAAACTAGGATATATAAGAAATGCAGTTGGCCCCCTACTCCCCGTCAGACTCTTATGAAACTCTTTAAAAAAGTACATCATACTTTAAAGTGAGAGAGAGAGAGGGAGAGAGAGATGAAATTAAAGAGAGAGAGAGGGAGAGAGAAGAAATTAAAGAGAGAGAGAGATGAAATTAAAGAGAGAGAGGGAGAGAGATGAAATTAAAGAGAGAGAGAGGGAGAGAGATGAAATTAAAGAGAGAGAGAGATGAAATTAAAGAGAGAGAGGGAGAGAGATGAAATTAAAGAGAGAGAGAGGGAGAGAGATGAAATTAAAGAGAGAGGGAAGTTAAACGGCACAGATTCTCCTTTAGACTCGTCCAAAAAATCGTTTGCAGAGGCCTTCCTGCCGTTTATGAACTAAACCCAAGAGATATATTTCTCTTCATTTATATTGAAAAAGATGCCTCCAACGTACCCATCCAGCAGCAATTCACTACACGTCTTGCGAATGGACTCCACACCTTCTGCCGTTGCAATGAGAGACTCCGTCTCCGTTTGACGGCCAAGTAAAGAAAATCCACCTTGATTGCAGCAAAGAGACATATCTTTCTCAGTGATTTCAATATGTGCTCCATCGAAGAGTCCGCCTGCTTTAAATCCGATCAAAGCACCCTTCGACAAACGCACTCTGTAAAGGAGAATACACACAAAAGTGATGGCTATAGAAATCCTTCACAAAGGAGGTAGGATAGATATTAAAATACTACAAAAATGCTTTATATAAAAAAAAGTTTTTTTTCTTACAATAAAAAAACATTTACATCTCCTCTCTCTCTCTCTCTCTCTATCCTCGTGGCATTCTTTATTTTATAAAAGTGCCTATAAAAGTGCCTATATCCAAGAATCTTCAACATCCTCTAGATCCTCCATCTATCACTTGTTCCTCTTGTCCACTATTTATTTTTTACTCTAACGTCTATACCGCATCATGTAGCCTCTCCAACCTTCTATAAACCTAAACTTTCTATAGACTATACATGTGTATCCTCTTTTTTGTATATACTCTCTAAATTCCGAATGGTAAGCTTAAAAGTGATGCATTTTAGCCTTTTCATACGACTTTCTTCCATGAAAATCTCCACAACACACAGCAGGCAGAGGCGAGATTATTCAGAATGAGAGAGATATCTCTTCAGATTCTAATACTGTGGGCTATATAAGCCTCCTTACCTCTCGAACAAACCCCAGAGGATATTGGCGACACCAGGCGCTTGCTGGCCAGTTAGAGCAACACCTATCCGTAAAACTTTTAAAGAAGGGGAGGAAGCAAACGAAGAGCTAGAGGAGGCTATCCTCGCTCCAGGAAAAAAATTTGAGACTTCCACATCATAGAGAGAATGCCCAGAGAGGCGGCATTGCATGGGAAAATCACGTAAAACAACTTTCTGTGTTTCTGAATCTTGGAAAGGAACCTTATTGCCAACAACAGCAGAAGCTTGAGGATGCTTCAATACGGAATTGATGATGACTGGAGCATCCAAACGAGCACATTCCAGAGCACTCATTTGCTCACGTGATTTAAAAAAATGATGACGTGACTGGAGGAGAGATTAAATAGGTATAGTAAAAAAAGCAAAAAAAATCAAACGAATAAGAGATACAAAGAAGAGAAGAGAGAAAGTAGGGGCAGTGAAATCCCTCAGTAGAATCAAGAGAGATCCATGAAAGAAACAAGGATTACAAAATAAAGCAATAAAAATATTATTTCAGTCTCCTCTACTCTCCAGGAAATTCAAAAAAAAGAGAGAGATTACCCCAAAATGCATTTTAACGTCTCCCCTCTTGTTTTTTTTTAAATCCAATGGGATACTACGCCTGTCAGAGAGCGTCGATAGGAGAGTTTATATCCCTTCGATAGGATCCTGTTGGATGATTAACATTCCTCCTGTCCACTGTGAAATGACACTCTCTCCCTCTATTTAGTAATTATTCTCCTACGATGTTCAAAAGTGTATGTCACACTACAAAGTTATACACAGACCTTTGCTTCATCATAATCCATACTCTTGGATGGTAATAAATCCATTTTGGTTGGAGAAATAATTGAAAAATTTGAAACGTCCGCCAAAGGGCCTTCAAATTGTATAGGGCCAGGCGATCTATACAAATCACGATGCTTCCATTCCTTTCTCACCTAAATAAGACGATGATACTAAGGAGAAAAAATTTGAGCAGCATCGAAGGCAACAGGATGCCTGTGTATAGTCTCTGTCTTTTGAAGAAAATGAAACACTGCTCAGATGATATTTTTGCTAGAGACTAGAAGATAAACATGCAATAGAGAGATCCACACAAGAAAAAAACAAAAGAGTCTATAGAGAAAGAGTTTCTCTACGCCTCTGGATAAGAAATACAAAAGGAGAACACACAGGCTAACAAAATCAAAATAGAACAACACACATAGGCCTTGCCTCTCAACATGTATATAGAAATAAAATGAACAAAATTTTTTTTTAATTGCATGCATCCTTTTTCTATTTCAAACACTATATATATACACACACACACCAAACAAAACTCTTAAAAATAAAAACAAAATCTTTCTTTCCCTCCATATATAATTTTCGTGGAAACTTCGAAAGAGGCGCCACTTCCCCCAAGATGTTTGTAAAAGCCAATCTTATTTTTTGGCCAAGCCATCCGATAGAACTCTCCCTCCTCCTTCCCTCCTTCCTTCTCTCTGTGCCTCCAATAGTCGCTAGTAATCCAAAAAAAAGAATTTATCGTCTTAGAACACCCTTTGTACGCACCTCCATAAAAAGTTTAAACATATCACTTTCCAGATCCACCAAAAACTTCTTAATCACAGGAACTTTCTTGCCTTTTCGAGTTTCAATGGTCATCATGCGAGTAAATGGGCATCCACCCGGTAGCCATTGAGCGGCAGGTTGCTTCAAATTACATAATCGAGCCATATAAGATGAATATTCTTTATCAATTAAAGCTGCACTCACATGACCTAGAGCATAGCAGTAGTTGGCATCGAAATTAGAGGGCATACCACTGCGGCCTTCATATCTGAATTAGAATATATATATATATGTGAAGAAAAATAAATATCTATGCAAGCGGGTAGAGGTCAAAACAAAGATTGCATAGGCCATCCCATTGCATTCTATATCCGTTTTTTGGAAAAAGTTTTCACTCCTTAGACACGATTTCATTAACACAGTATATGTCCAGATCCACAAAGTAGGGAGATAGTTCCTTAATAGTAGAGTTTTTAATTCCGTTTTCTACTGCGTCTGTCTCTCTAAAAATAGAATCCATGTGTGATTTTTTTAAAGGATGTGATCCTCTTCACTCAAAAAATATCTCAAATGTGTGTCTTGTAGAAGCATACTTTAACGACTGCTGCATTCATCCAAATGCTCTCATCTCGCTATAAAAAAAAAGATATTTTCGGTTTTATAAAGCTTAAAATGAAACACAGAGAGCAAACTTTCGTAGTAAAAATGCTACAATGAAGGAGATACGAAGGCTTATACACGTTTCACACTCTACAGGCCTCTAAATCAAAGAAAAATGACTTCAAAAACTCTTAAAGAAACAAAATAAAATAAGAGAGAATTGACACTCTTCACACGATGTACGGCAGCCTCCCCGCAAAAGTAGCGCCTATACATCCCTTTGTATCGTATCTACTATTGATCTACTATTGATCTACTATTGATCTACTATTGATCCCTTCAGAATCTCCATTCTACTGCAAATTCCCTCCCATGCCTAGGGAGGGTTCTCCCCTAGCTTTTTAGTGTAAGCACTTCTCCATGAAGTTGATAGAAAATGCAATATTCACTTTCTTACAAATTCTCTTTTCAGCAAAACTATTTCTTACCCAAAGTAGTGAGGGAGTGGCTGAAAGCATTCACTGTAACCTCGTTTTGCCAATTCTGCCTCAACCATGGAAATCAAAAGCCTCTCAGTAGCAATCATAGCCACCTGGAATAAAAAGTATGCATTCACACCCCACAAACATAAGAAATTCAGGAAATAATTCGCCAGAACTGCAGGCTGACTTCCCTCTCCATTTCCAAATAGGCTTAAAAGAGTACAGTGTGGCATTTTCTGCTCATAAGCAGAGTGATGCACATGTTTCAGAGAGAGAATTTACTAAATTTTGAAATATATATATATATGTGTAGCGTTGCCTATACTATGTCTACACACTATTTCAAGACCACTTCTTTTCCATTTCTTCAACCTCTCTTACATCCAAAGCTCATCCTACAAAAATAGTGAAGAGAGAGTGATCCCGCTCTACAAAAGTCTTAAAAACTCTAGAAAAAATTCCATCCTTGCATTCAAATTAAAAACTTTTCAGGAGAAAATAGGCAATGAAAAAGTTCTCTTTATCGGATAAGAAAAGAATACGAATTTGAAATGTATGCCAAATTTTACGTAATCTGCAGCCAGATTTCCCAAAGAGAGGATAATCAATTTCTCAACTCTCTCTTTAAGAAAATTCCATATTTAAGTGCAGAGAGGCAACACGTCTGCAGAAATCTCCATTCTTACGATAGGTAAATAAAACTATGAAGATGTAGCCAACGAAATAACTCCCCTCTAATCTATCAAATACATTACTTGGACATTTCCATGAGGATCTCTTTCTAAGAGAAGCTGTTCTCTTGTGGAAGCAGGCAGAGATTCAAATAAATCTTGCATAGGCAATGATAATTTGGAGATTGCAAAATCTCCCATAGCTAAAATACTATTTATTTCCATGATCAACGTCCCCATCTGAGAGTGTATATAAAAAATTTGTAAGAAGCAAAGTTAAAAATGAATAATGCATTGGTTTCACATCTCATCTTGTCATTCACATTTGACACTCCTTTAGACTGTCTTCTATTCAAACTCTATCAAGAATTTAATATATATATATATTAAAAAAAAAAACTAAGAGAGATATTTTCAATAAAGAAAAAATTACTAGACTCTCTTTCTTCACAGTGTTTTCCATACCCTTTATAAAATTTTTTTTTTTTTCATAGAAACATTGAAATTGCAAAAAAAGTAAATCTAGTTCCTACTCTCTATTTCTACTCGCTTAAACTACTTTTTCCAATAAGAGAGACTTCCTATATCCCCCCCCCCCCAAAAAAAAACATCCATATGCACACTCTTATAAAGGGAAGAAATAAGCCAAAACCATAACTTTCTCTACATTATCGAGTTAAACCAAGCAATGACAGACCCTCAAATTCTACACCATTTTCTTGAAAATCTTTACCTCGGGTAGAAATTCAATTAATCCCTCTGGAAGTAGAATGATTCCATAGTCACGATTGAGAGCATGACGAAAAATCACCATCTCCACAATTTCATTGACAATTCCCTTCAAAGTGATGCCTTTTGCCTAATAGAAAGAAAATATGGAATTGAAAGCATCATTGAACATCGGATACTGCATATTTTCGTATAATTTAATCCTATTTCTCTCATTCAGATATATTTCTCTCATTCGATACAAACGATTCAAAATTTGTAAAAATTAAGGAAACACAGGGGGATCAAATCATTTCTACTAGATAAAAATTGCTTCTTAAGGCCTCTCTTGTTAAAATAAAAAAATGCAATTTCACATACAATGCTCATTAAGTCTGTAACTTATTTTTAATTCAAATAGTATATATTTTCCCTCCTATGGAATGAAATGATTCGATGAATACTAATTTATGCACACAATGGCAGCTTATGAGGACGCTATTCGTGAAAATTAAAATCCATTTGTATGCTTCTCTGGTTGCATTTTCTCTGCCTTACCCTCTTTGTACTTCTTCTATCTCTAATAACCAAAAGAATCTTTTACATAAAAACAATTACAAAGAGATTTCATACCATCCCTTGTTCGTCTCTTTTTCTTTTTTTCATGAAATTCCTCTATTTTGTATATATTTTAATACTACCTCTCTTTGCTAGTATTTATCCCTACAGCACTACGTGTTTCATCCTTATGGAGAGCGCCGCTGTTCAACGCTACTTTTCTCTACTTTCTTTGCAGATATCCAACTCTTTTTTTACAATACAAGTCTCTCTCTCTCTCTCTATAAGAAATCCTATTGAAAACAAGAAATAAAAGAATACTTAAAGCTCACCAGAACTTCTTCTCCAATAAAAACTAAATTGGGTCGAGTTTGAAATGCACATTCCAAAGCAATATGAGAAGCAGAGCGTCCCATCAATCGAACAAAATGATAATATTTTCCAGATGTAGCTACATCTATACAAAGATTTCCAATAAATTCAATGTATGTCTTCACAGCCGTATCAAAACCAAAGGATGCTTCAATGTAAGTATTTCTTAAATCGCCATCTATTGTTTTTGGACAGCCAATGACATTCGTTTTTGATCCATGAGCCTATTCGTAAAGAATAATCAACCAAAAAAAAAAAAAATTAGAATTCTTTTCATGCTACATTTTTCAAAAAAAAAAAATCAATGCTGAAAAATAGATATGTTGCTCCAGATCTAGAAATACATCCTGCATTGATATTCTTCTCATTTTCGTTAATTTTAAGATGTCTCTATTTTCGATAAAGGCGGTTACTATCCTAGGATACAAAACTGTTCAGCCTCTTTTGCTGCTAATTTATCAAATTAGGAGCACACAAAAGTGTTAAGAAAAATGAAAACTCACACTCTTACCAAGAAATATTCAGCTAAAATAGCGGCATTCGTATTGGAATCATCACCGCCAATAATGGTCAAGCCATTCAAATCCAAATTTTTGCATATCTAAACGTATTTAAAAGAGAAATTTGTGAATAAACATATAGAGTAGAGGGAGAGTTTAAAGCAAAGGGATAACGCAGAGTACTACTCCACTCATTGTTGAGGAACAAATAATTCTCTTAAGAATTCTATACACTCCTTTACGAGGTACAAAAACGAAAAATAACATTGCCTACTCCGTGTGAGGTAGAAAAAACAAAACAATGTTTTTCATCTCTTCAAGATAATAAAAATAAGCGAATTCGTGTTAACGAGTGTAGACACTACAACGAAGCGATGATCCCACAATTTTCTACAAAAATATCCTTACATTCCTCTCACCGGCAAGATTGAAAACTGAAAACATAAGGTCCCTGTTTCTTTATCCTACACGTAGGACTTCAATCGATGATCGAAATCCCAATAAGATAGACTCTCACGTCTCACCCATTTCAATCTTAACCACAATAGCAGGCGATTCACATTTCAACCCGCCAGTGATGACTCTTACTTGTAAACTATTTTGCTTTTGCTCCTCTGTTTCGATCTTATGGCGGCCCGATCGTATCATATGAAATCCTCCTTGATTACGGTATCGATCCATCCACTCATCCGTGATTTCGATGTAGTCATGCGTAAAAACACCATTGGGACCTCCAAGAAATCCAAATAATTGTGAAAAATCATTGGCCTGCTTGATGTAATCATAAATGCCAGCAATGACATTATGACCACCTGGCGCTTGTCCACCACTTAAAACAACTCCAATTCGAAGGGGGCTGCGAGATTCTCTCTTTTGTTCGGATGCACTAATGAGTTTTACAAGTTTTTTACCTACACCATTCATGAAAAACAAAAAAAGATGAAAAAATTCAACCGCAGTGTAAGTACAGCAGAGTTTTATCAAATCCAGGTAGAAATTCCATAAAAAGGTAAAACGAGAACGAAAGTAGAATGATGAAAAGAAAATGAAGTAGCAAACACATGTTATACCGATTCCAAGGACATACATAGCCATCGGCAAGAATTTTTCTTTCAATGGCTGTTAACACTCTATTTCTTAATAAAAAAATAAGCATCACAGCACCCATGATATGAAGGGAAACTAAAAGAAATGAAAATACTCTACGAAATCAAGGAGAGGCTATGATGAATTTTGCTTTCGTAACCCTATAATGCACTGAATATGTCATTGACTGTAGAACTTACAAACCATTTCACACTCTTTGCAAACTCTATACTAAATATCTTGCGAATGCAGGCGCAGGTAAGTACTATTCTAATGAGGATATTTTTCTTGGTAGGAACGAAAAAAAAACGGTGGAGCTTTTATAAAATATAAATAAATAAATTTGTATTCTAGCAATGCTCCGCTAAATGGACATTGGAAACCTATAAATTTTTTCCCACTAAAGCTGTTGTGCACAAGAAGCATTGAATACTATTTTTTACATGGATAATCTGCTTTTTCTCACTCCATTTTAAAACAAAAATGAAATCGCTATTATTACGGCGTATATATATATTCTAATGGTCGTTCCCTCATTACTTACTACAATCAACAGAATCAACGAAATAATGAAATAACATTCAGAAAAGAAAAAAAAACCTAGAAATCAACACTACTGTTATTACACAAGCACTTGAACATTTATTGACCAACAAGGTATGATGTTTTACCATCATAAAGAAAAACGTTTGTATAAAAAAAAAAACACGCGGTTCATTCCTCAGTATCAGTAATGTCACCCACTAAGCTCTTTGAAATCATTCTGCAAATGAAGATGGTATCACAAGATAAATATCTAAACGATTGTGGCAGCTTTGGAAACTGAGAAAAGGTCGTCTCACTCAGGCCCTGGCAGCCATCAGATCTAGTACAGCCAGAATAGTCTACAGGGCTATTTGATAGAGGCATGAGCACTGGTAGAAGAGCACCAAAAGCACTCAAGCAAAATATTTTCACAATTAGAAAAACGTTTTCGGTGAAAAGGTCGAGTTACCCTTCACTGAATATTTAACACAACAAGCTCAGTAGCTGCTCCAACTAATAAATATTTACAAATCAAATTATTATCGGTTCAACAAACCATAGCTAAGAGGAAATAAAGCTGCCAAAGACTTCTGGTCACTTTCTTCATTCAAAAGACTAACATCTGCCTCATCTTCCGCCTGAATCTCTACATTATTTCGGAGAATCCACGGTAAAGTGGGCTCCCAGGCTTGGCGAGAGACTTGCAAGGGGGAAAGAAGGTCTTCCAATGAGGGTGATTGCAAATGCAGGCTTTCTCGCATTTGACGGCGGAAAACAGTGCCCATGGAATCCCTTCGCTCCATTTCAAGATAAAGTAATTCAAAGTAATACAAGAATAGCAAAAAAGAAGAAAACGGAGGATGCAAATATTCTGACACACGATTAAGAAAAATAAAATACTGCACAGGTGGACAGGATGATTGCAAATAATCTTAAATGATGGAAGTGTTTCACCTTGCTAAAACAGTAAACGAAATAGGCAAAGTTAAAGAAACATTGCATCGAGTGAAACATCAAAGTTAAATCGTGATGCAACGTACAAATTGCTTTATCATTCAAGGATGCTTTTCATATCAGTTACGTGTCATGGTATTGACAAAAATTAGAGAAAAGGTAATCGAAGGGAGCGAGAAAAAGGCACTGGAAAAACGAGCAAAGCTTGCCATCGACCTTTTATTCTATAACAATTTTCATTTTCTTGTCTTTCGATAAAATAATTTCTAGCAGAAGTGGCGAAACTGAGTCAGCACAAACACTTGCTTCTTTCGCTGAGGTAGAAGCTTTCTTAGAAACATATACACACAGATAAATGAAAGGCTAAATAGATTTTTAGAATGACCCACATTATACTTTCATCTCTTAGAAAATGTACAAACGACAATATAATTAGAGCTAAAAAAACGCTAGTAATGCTATACACTTTATTTATGTTCTCTAGGTCTGCAAATTATATGCATGCACGGAGAGCATGCAGTCTTAGCTGAAATACAAAGAGTGCAGGCCGACTGGAACCGCGTCATTTGCCTCTCTTAAGATGAGTGGTAGGTTTACTACTTCCAGTTTCTTTTATTCCTAAGTTGTCAAATAATCCACATAAATTTATGAAAATGATTGCGCACCTCCACACATGCATATCAAATTAAAAATCGAATACT
Source organism: Cardiosporidium cionae (assembly GCA_015476325.1). NCBI lineage: Eukaryota > Apicomplexa > Aconoidasida > Nephromycida > Cardiosporidium > Cardiosporidium cionae. The sequence goes on along the minus strand of JADAQX010000151.1, from coordinate 1,066 downwards.
GCTAACATTTTCTTGCTTAATTCATCGTGATATGCTTATAAGTTTATGTAATGAAAGTTTAAAAGAAATAACTTAAATAGTTGTTGCAGACTCATTTCAAAGCATGTGACGGGAAGTGCCGCGTCGTCCATTGCATTCTATAATTATTTCATTTTCAATGAACCAAGATACATACAGTACGCTGCTTGCATTTAAATCATGGTAAATACCTCATTTACTGAAGAGACATTTCCATCGTTTTAAATTAAAGTAAGAAAGTTTCATATTTGTGGGGGTGGAAAAACAATGAAATTTTAAGTCAACAGTGAATCGCTCGCCAGACGAGAGAAAATGGCAGCATGCAGGCCCTTTGTTTTGTAACATTTACCCAGAGCATAATCGCACTGTGCTAGATTGCGTAAAGGTGCAACCTAACCTGAATGCAGGAGATGGTAACATTTTGTTTGCAAATTCATACATTCCAAATTGTTGGACATCAGTAAAAGTGGATCTTCTTGCCACATAGACGAGATCATAACCATTTGTTTCGCTTACAAAAATACGACACCATTAATTCTGCTGGAGTAACCACTTATAGCGCCATATAAGTCGTATTTCTTCACCTGCTTTCCAAATCTTATCTGTTGGACTATTGTCTAAAATTAATGCTTATTTGAAGTGCCTAATTATATTGTTGTAAAGAGTATGCTAAACAAGCGCCTTTTTCGTTGAAAAGTGCAGCTTTAAAAAATATCGTGGTGCCCTCATTCCTCAATTATGAACACGCGGCCATGTACCAGTATAGCATGTAGCAAAATCATTTAATGAATTGTTATGCAAATGTATGACATGTGCTTTTGAAATTAATAAAGGAAATACCTTTTGCTCGAATAAAAGCAGAGACTCAACAAATAAATCTCTTGGTAATAGAGAGCTTAAATTAAAAACCGCAGTATTAATTGTAACAATTGTATTATTACGATGGTTTGTAGCGAGCGAGTTTGTGGAAGCGAATACCGAATAATATTATTGAGAGGTTTGTAAGTTCGGTTGAGATGTATTAACGTTGAAAGGATGAAAGCGGAAG
>JADAQX010000995.1:0-16965 GCA_015476325.1 Cardiosporidium cionae | reverse complement strand
ACTCTCCACATTGTGTATTTGTTTCGGTTATGAAACAGAACATATGGTAGTAACTTGTGATCCGTAGAAGTCAGACCTTACCTTGTTAAGTCGTTACGACAGAGCCAGAGATTAATAATACCGAGAGTATTTCAGACCCATAGGTTGACTACACATTAATAGTGAAGGTGAATAGAGGTTTTGAACGAGGATCGAATTTGGGCTGTCGATGCCCTTAAGTTACGAGTTTATTGTTAGCAAGGCCACTCTGAGGTTGATGAGCTTAGTTGCTCTAGCTTTTCGTTACTTTTATTCGTTTTTCGATAGAAGGTTATTAAAGATTAAACGAATGAACCTACTGAGATATATTTATAGAAATAAGTATATAAAACAATTTACCCTTTTAAAAAGCTGCTAAGTCTGATATAGAAGGTGTGAACGCTTATATTTCTAAGACAGTAGCTGATATGAAATCAGCATTCCTAAAAAAATTAATCTCTGTAAGAAATGCTCAGAATATCAATAACTTAATAGATAATTCACTTATCTCTAGCGCAAATATTCCAGATTTTACTACAATGATTAGTAATGAGCTACATGATAAAATAAAATAAAGTAGATATAGTAATATTAATTTCCAAAATAAATACTGATAAAGATCCATTAATAAATACAAGATCTAACATTATTAGAAACAATAGAGGGAAATTCAATTTTACAGAAGGGTACATCTGTTTATATCAATATCAGTAAGAAAAATATAGTTAATAAGATAGAAAATTCTTTACTGTTTGTTGAATCCACGCTTTTAAACAAACAATAGTTTAATAGCGCAGGAAATCGAATTACCACGCTATTGGTTACTAAATATTAATTAGCCTGAGTCGATAGACCTCGACTGGCAAATCTCAAGCGATACAAATTCACTAGATTACAATATCTGCAGGAGGATTTTACTTTTCAAATTATGAAGTACAAATATACCGAATTATCCATTTTGCATAAATCTGCATTACCTTAATCACTTGCACTTATTTTACTTCATCGTAGCAAATATACTAAGAAATTTCATTAACATTTATATTTGTAAGACGATTCATATTCGTAAATAGATTTTCTTGCAGAATCACTCATAGCAAATCATACGATCTTCTCCAGCTGGTGAAACTATAAATTGTGTTATATCAATACTTTCCAAGGACAATCTGCTGTTGGCGAATTCTTGGTACAGAGTGCATATTTGATTACACAAAACTCTCTCGTAAAATTAACTTAACTTCAAATCCATCCTATCTGTTTTTCCCAACTCCGCAGCACCCCAGTACGATAATATTTAATGAATGCCACAAGTAGAGGAAACCACAATCGCTGAGCTATCTTTCTGCTCGAGAAGAAGATGATTTAATGGACAAAGAATCCTCAAAAAAGCTTTCGTTTCTATTTTGTCAGGCATTTCAACTGGCGCCATACTATTCCCTAGGAGAGGATAATATGTCTCTTATTACTAATCCATTAAAACTTCTAGAAATCATTAAAGCAGCATTTCACACTCAATGTTGCTATTTTGCATCTATCTTGACGCTTGAAGTCACGCTGCTTAATGCTCTTGCATCCGGATATTCAGTGCTCTAACCTAAGAATCATAGTTCATTTTTCTCTACGTAGCTACAATAGTTTGTATACGATTCATGAAAAATCAATTACATCTTAAATGCTGCATTGCTGTAGAAAGCTCTTCTGGATCAGCAAACAATTTTCAGCCGGAGAAATCGTTAAAAAACAAATGCAATGTTCACCTAAAAAATAAGCATTACATATTCCAATGAGGAAAGGTATCTTTGTCTCCATAACGGTGGTGCCGACAAATTGTTTTTGAATAAAGCTCAAGTTAAAAGCAAACAACACTGAAATATCCTTCTATAATTTGACATTCAAAAGTAATGGCAATAGCTAACTCAACTCGTGTACGAATGTAGTTTTTATTCAAGTAAGAGAGTTAACAAACATGGAAACGAAACAATAAAAATTTCTCAAAAGAAGTTCTTCTTTTCTTCCTCAGCATTCTTACAAAAATCCAAACTTATGAAACAAAAAGAGCATTATAGAACATTGCTAGCTAGAATTAGCAGAATGCTTTTGACGCTTCTGAAATCTGGTTCCAGTATCCTGCATTCATTAAAACTTAGAGTGGAAACCTACTAGCTGACGTGTTTTTCCAATTGGTACACCCAATTATGCCATCACTCAATGCCTATGCTATCTGCGCTGTACTCTTAATTAATATCAAATAAGACCATTGGATGCACTCTTCTTTTGTGAGAACAAACCCGACCTAATTTTTACACTCATATGTAGTCCTGAGTTATACATACACGCTCTGTAAAGAGCCAACACAAGGCATTTGCATTTAAAGTTCAATTGTTTATCCTTTTAATTTACAAAAGTTAAGCAATCCAGAATATTAATTGGGATCCGCATATTAGCTTATACGGTAACTACCAAAGCCAGTGAAACGCGAATTAAAAAAGCAAAAATATATTTCCCGCACCAATTCCATTATATATCAATACGAGTGGACTTGCGATTATTCAGCAGGGTTGCAACTATGAAGTAATTTGTAAAGGGCTAGCTAGCACATTAGACTATCATAAAATCCAACCAAGAATCTATTCACTAAAAAATTAACAAACCTCTTAATTAAAAGGTTAACTTTCTTAACTCAACTAAATCGAACAAGTCAAAATAATCAAACACAAAACATTGAAAATATGAGCTCATTTTTTACAATACTTAACTGCATTGCTCAACTTTGCAAAAGAGTTACATACGAGTATTACAAGAAGAAATTTATTGAGTATGATAAACTGACGAAAAAGAAGAATAAAACAAGAAATACAAAGGAAAGGGATCGAGAAATATCTATGCTGAATAAGAACTTCACTGTTTCGTTATCCGCACCAGGTGGATTACATAAAGCATAAAATTGCTACAATTCGTTGCAATACTATACTTCACATGCTGCTTTACTGTTGAATAAATTAGGTAGTACATGATCACATCCGATGTACCAACACAAAAAAGATTTCAAAAATAAAACGAATTCGAAATAAAATTTTCAAACCGAAAGCGAATTTACTCGAGATGAAATTATCTAGCGAAACTAGAAACAGAAAGCACATACAATTGTTTTTTGTAGAAATACGATAACTAGTGTTTCTACTATGCGATTCATATCATTATATAGCAACTCCTAACACAAATATAGGGCAAAATTATAATATGCTCCACATACGAAGCAGCTGGCAACCAGGTACTGCAACATAAAAAGTTTATAGATTTTGCATACACAATTTAACCAGAAGCAAAATTGCACAAAGAACGATGTTAACAAGATGATTATACAAACACACAGTAGTTCTTTTTTCGCAAATACAAAATTGTTCAACTTCCTCACAAACGAAAAGATCAATGGCATTTTATTCATATTTTTCTTGACCAAATTATTAGCAACATATTCACACATTACTAAAATCCACCCAACTATTTTATTCAGATATAGGAAAATATGTATATCACTCACACACAACATAGAAAATCAACATAGATCAATAGAAACCACACAAGCAGTTGCCTACACAAGTATAAAGGAAAATTGTATTCTAACTTTGCGTACGATTTTCTTTTAATAAAAAACTCATGAAATATATTAAGATTAGCTCAAAAAGAAAAGGAATACATTCTTAATTCTTTCCAATAAAACACTAAAAAATAAAACAAAAATTATACGTTAAGAAAATAATATGACCTTTGGATAGAAAAGATTATAGTTAACTTCAAAACAAAAGCATTCATTAGAGCATTTCAACGTATGCTGTATTAATCAGCAGTCATCGAATCCAGTATATCTGTATGTCAATACACCTGAAAAACTCTAGTGGGTAATATAGGGAGCGGACCAGCCATACGCAAAAAATAACCTAGTAAAGCATTACAAATAAATAATAGCATTGCTGCATCCCCAATAAAAATTGAATTCAATTGAAGGCATCCATAAGAGAATCCTCTACAGCAGATATTTCCTGCAATCCTGTTTTTTCCACTACTTGCTTTCGCTCCTCAAGTAGGAAGTCATTCACTGTGGCGCAAGAAATGGATTTGATAGCCTCGATTTTTTCTTTACGATTTCCTCGTACTATAGAGCAGGGGAGGGTCAAAGAAGAGTTCAGAAGAGAAGATCGTCTGAGAGGAGGATAAAGAGAACTGTTCTCTTGCTTTTCTTGAGAGGATTCACTTAGATGCTGCGTAGGAAGAATTTTCTCCTCTAACTTACGAGGGCTTTCAATGTGCAATATTTTTACACTACGAGAATAGGAGGACAGAGGCGATGCCGCTACAGGTTCTGAATCTTCCACATTTGAAGGTTCAACATTCTTTACATTTTCATGAAAAACTGTAGTAGCGGCATTGGAGCTTAATGCTGCATTCTCACACGAAGTTTGATGCCCTTCTCGTAATGCACCATTCCCCTCACGTGCATCAGGAAATCGTTTCAATTTATTTTGATGGCGCAAGCGGAGCTCTCGGTAGCCATGGGCATAACGACATCGTTCCTGCTGCTTACAGCAACCTAAAAATACAAATGAAGGCAATACGAAAGTATCTTAATTAGTATACTTCTCAAGGCAAAGATATACTAGGAAGAATAGAAGCGCACACACAAAAAGATGCGATGCGAGAATGAAACATCTTCTTTACATAGGAAGCGACACACAACAGTGGAGAGGGAAGGAAACGAACAAAATAAGGGAAAACAGAAATTCCTCAAGAAACTAAGAGGAGTATTGATTAAAAACTCAAGGAAAACAGGGTCACGCAAGCACTCACCTGCTTCATACAAGAGACAGAGGCTCGTTTTATAAAATTCTGGCGTAGATCGCAACTCTTCCTCAGTATGCGCATAACTATAAGGTATATACACACACAAGAAAAAATCTTAACAACTGTAAATTAAAAAAACGATTGAAGTATATAAAAATCCACCAACACAGAGGTAAATACTTTTTGAACTACTTTGTAAAAAACAGTACAAAAAGTGGCAACATACTTGCAGGAAGCACCCAATTTGCATTTCCCGTTTCTTAAATTTCCACATAATTTTGTTTTAAATAAATCAGGAGGGTCTCGTATCTCGGTCACATTATGCGCAAACGGACAAAATTCCCCACGTGCACAGCCACCTTGATGTTGATGCACACACAATTTGGTTTTGGAAAACCTTTTAAGCAAACTTAATGGTACATTTCCTTCCACAACATTCGTATCCGTCGTGAGTGTCGTTCGATTAATCCATGTTTTTCCAGGATTTAAAAGCATTTTTTCTCCGTAACGTTTCAAATACCGCCTGCCCATTCGTGCACGGGATGGTTGTGGGAGAGAGGCTCGTGACTTGTTGTTCCCTTCCACTGCCTCTTGAGAAATCGTTTCTTTCCCTTTACTTTTTGTGCCACGATTATTTTTATTACGTTCACGAGGACGCACCGCTGGTAAATCTGCCTCCATTTCAGTCGTAGATTCCTCAGAATGCCATAGAGTGCCTTGCGGTAGAATAAGAGGGGTGTCTTGACAAAAATTCATTGCCATGGGTGAGGATCCTGGAATAGGCGTAAACATATAATTTCCCCATCCCTCTACAGGGGGATACATCCCCCCAGCCATCAGGGTCCCCTCCATGCCATCCCCGACGTTGCCCAGTACGTAATGCGAGTAGCAGTTTGATGGATTGGCAAAAGGCGAAGAGAGAGCTTGAGTTTGAGACAAGGCAACACATTTAGAAATGGAAGATAGGGGTGAAGAGGAGACAACAGGAGAATCAACAGAATGTACACAAGAGGAGCTACGAGGAGCAGAAACTTGGCAACATTTGTGGGTCTCTACCTCATAGCCTGGCGATTCATCCATACCACCCACGATCGATTCAGAGTGTACAGTCGAGGATTCTTTATTTGTGGGGCCAATCACTTCCGATGTCTCATTACTCTCGTCCATCAGGGGGCTAATAGATTTGGGTTGGATACAGGCGGGAGGGGAATCACCACCGACGGTGCATCCATGATCGGGTGGAGCAGTGGAATTTCCTGATGCTTCCCTGCTGGAATAATATCCTTTCGTGGGGTCGAGATGCGTATCATAGGTATAGTAGCGACTTGAAATAGGGGACATTGTGGGAGGTGTTAGGCATTCAATGGTTCCATTCATTGTAGGGTTAGAAGAAACAGGAGAGCCAGTGTAGGATGCTTGCATAGTAGGCATACTGAGTGTAGGCATCATAGGAAGTCTTGTGTACATATCGACCGGAATTTTGGTACAGAGAGGAAGTACTGAACATATTTTAGTGGGAGACTCATACGATGGAACTTGAGGATACACCGGAGTACGAGAAGGGGGGACACACATCATCCCCTCCATCTCACCCATGCCGGGAAAAGAAGGTGACATAGACGGATCCGTAGCATATCCCATATATACCCACGGGTTTTGGGGAAAAGCATGTCCACCATTTTGCATAGGGGGATAATAAACTTCCTAGAGTAAAAGTTACACGCGCCATAAAAAAACAAACAACCCTATTCTATACATTAATACTTCATACTAACACGAGATAGACATGTTTAGAGGGTGCAAATAAAAAACGTAAAACTATCCCGCAGGCAGAACATAGTTTTCCAAAATCAAAAGCTATAGAGAACACTAACCACCCAAATCAATAGCATTCAACGCATTCTCTTGTAGCAAAAACAAGAGAAACGCGCTTGCTCTCTGTTGATGCCAGATGTTTCAACAAGAGCTGAGGACGAGTATCAAGCAATAATATTTTCAATAAAGTTATGTTACTCTACCTGAGGAGTTTCAGCGTCTGGTGGGGGTATCATAAACCCATTTTGAATATAATTGTGACCACAATACATACCAACTTGAGCATTCGCCGGCGGATAGATCATCACAGGGACATACATAGTGTGAGGAGCATAGTGAGAATCCAGTCCGGTAGGATCACAAGACTCGGCCATCTTACTTCTACGCATCAAGCTTCTCCACACGGGAAGCAATTAAAAACCTCAAGCTCAATTCTCAAAAGCTACGCAAAATACTTCCTTGTCGAAAACTTTCGGCTGTATTTTTTTTTTTTAAATAGTTGCACTTTGAGTTTTAAAAATGAACTTTTAAATTGCTCAAGAGAACTAAAACAAGTATTCCTTTAAAGTACAGCTATATATCACATGAAACTAAAATAATTAATAGATTTGAATTTACAAATAGTTTTAATTAAAAAAAGATAATCACAAGTTTTAAAAAGTCACAAATATAAAAAATGGGTAAAGAGATTACGGAAGAAAGGTTATATGATCCAAGCTTTTGTCAGATACATCAATCCTCAGTTCTAATTACAGCAAGCACAACGCCACAGCATCGCATTTACGCGCATGGTGCAGAACAAGAAGCGAATTCTGTTTCTTTAGAGTTAGATAAAGCGTCCAGAAACGAGTACAGAAAAACTTGAAACACCTTTTCTGTTTACTTTTGCAGACAGCGTCGGAATTCCAACGGGCTTCATAAAACTTCAAACAACAAAGGAAACTTTGGTAAAAAACGACTTCAAGCAGATATTCTCTATAAAATACCTTTTTCCTTGAATGTACCAACTACAAATACAACCAATTCTACCGTCAAAATTTCATATTCACAACTAAGAGAATGGCTGTTCTCGCCTTTAAGCATACATAACTCGTGTCAAAGAAATTTGCACTTCGCGCTTAAGAGGAATAACATTCACGAGTTTCAATAATAAAATAGTTACTCAGAGAAGCCTAAAATATGTATCATCTAGAGATTGTGTAGAAATCGTTAGGTGGGAACTTGATCAAAACAGTCACTTATGGAGACTACAAACGCGAAACCAAATGGTGCGCTTACAATTTTAACCCTTCTTGGAAAATTCAATACCCACAATTACTTTCACAGGAGGCTAAAAAAATAAATGAGAGTACGAATCAGAGGAACCGCGCATTATAAGCGCTTTTATAAAATATTCTATGGTGCCAAGAAATTGTTATCTCAAAAAATATCTTACTGGAGTAATTTGAAGTTAGAAACCTTGCAAACAAAGAGGGAAGGGGGCTACGCGAAGCATTTGGACGGAAGCGATTGTTTTTCTGTGGTCTACGAAACACCTAGTTTGTCGGTCGGTACTGGTGTACATCATCTTTTCAACAGTCGACACATTCATTCGCGACAGTGTACAAAAACGTTACAGTTGTCTAAAAGGGCAGAAAAGGCTCACCTCTTCCTGTTCCGCACCAAGCATCCTGCTGGCAAATCAATTATATACGCTGGATCGCGTGCATGGCGTCTGCGGTGAGTCGAAGTAGTAACAATGTAATGGGGAGAAATGCGAGCAGCATAGCATAAAAAGTGAATGAGAAGCGGTTCTGGGCCAGTGAATATATATTTTTATGAAAATGCGCGGTAACTGATTAATGCCAGCAAGTGGTCCTTAGTCTAATTGCGCGGCATCGTCATACGAGGCCAAAAAGAAACGTTTTATTATCGAGGCAAATTTTTTGCATTTCTTTCAGAAATTTCAATGGCATTAGCATCATACTTGCTGTGCTGAATTAGTTCCACATATCATGAATAAACAGAAATGTGAGATAAATCTACATTCGTTTTTATTGAGAAGTAGTGCAGACACTAAAATTAAATTAAAATTTTTGAATGAACAACTTCCGCAGAAAGTTAAAGCTTCAACGTTCCTTTGCTTACGTAATACTGCATACAGATTCAGCAGCAATTACTGCTTCTTCATTGAATGCGGAAAACTATCACATTTTTTGAGTAACAAGCATGCAAGCGCTTCGCTTTTATACATTTGCTTGTCATGTCATTGAATGGCAGGTTTACATCTGAATAAGTTGCCACGAAAACACAATTTGACTGCATTCTCTATGTATAACTTTTTAAAAATAACAAATCGACACGTTTATGCAAATAATATGATGAGGATAACTCGGAAAATAAGTTTTACCGTAGGGATTACAACTAGAATAAAGCAGTGGCATTGTCATTCTAAAAGAATTGCTCGCCAGAAATGCAAAAAGTTTCCATGCCACCATGTTAATAAGCAATTGCTAAAAGTAAAAAAAGAAGCCAGTACAACGGCATAGCGCGCGGTCCGTAAAGTAGTAGAGCAATCTTTCCTACGTTGAACGTAAATTCAAAACTCTCTGCTAAACCGGTAACCACATTTTGCTAGTTGGCCTAAATCACGGATTTTAAAAACTTTAAAGTTTTGTTTCCAGGTTAATATATATCAAAGTTAACAATTCATTGAACGTACAAAATTATTGCCGTGAAAAGAAATGGGCCAGCAGGGTCAACTACTATGGCAACGATTTTACCAAAGCGAAATAGAAATTGTCCCTGATTCATCGCATTAACTCTCAATCTATCAGTTTCTCTAATCGTAGTTTACGAAATCTCACATGCACCGATCAAACAAAGGACAGACCAAAAAGCTCCGTTCTAGGTGCAGTTAATTATGGACATGCTACGGACGCCTTGCCATTTTATATACGAACAAAGGAGGCAACTTGCAATAGCAATGTAATAAAAAGCACGCAAGACAAACGTAAAGTAGCAAACAGACAATCTATTCTTCTACCTCATTCCTCACGCATCCATACTGTTCAGCATTAACTGCTGAATGTTGTGGGGTGTAAATTGTTCTTTAGATATGTATATAGCATGTGTTTGCATCCTCTTAGTTTACATACGTATCAGCTTAGTATTCTCTTGAACATTACAAATTATTTGAGGTGACCATAATTATTTGTGTAAAATATTACAGTAATATTATTACTATAATTATTTATAAGTACTTTTGCGTAACCTTTCTATGTATAGGATGCTGCATATGCAAATAGCGCGCTGATAAATTTAATGAGTACAAATTGTGTTGTACGGAGAGCGGCCGTAAGTCGCAGAGCACTGGCTGCACTGGTAGCCGCACTGCACGGCAAAAAGACTGTATATGCATTTTATTTTGTGGTGTTTCTATGTTGTGATAGGGGTGCTTGTGTAATTTTGCATCAAAGGCAACAAACACCCTACATTATCCAAAATTATATCGAAATGTTTTACTTATTAATTAGTTCATGGCTGCCTGATCTTGATGCTTTGCTAATCGCTCAAAAGTGCACAATATGTCAGCACTTGCAACTTGCTTCATGCAGCAATGTGAAAATAGCCTAAGAAATGCTTTGTGATTGTTCAGAATGCTAATAGCAGTTAAACAGCTGCGTCACTGCAACCAATTTTTGCAGTTCACTCCTATTTGTACAAAGCGTCCTAAAATAGGGGAAAAGGGAACCTTTGAGATCCAGCATCATTGTCTGATCGGTAATTTATTGCTATGTCAATTCAAATTGCTCTCACGATCTGCATTATAAAGGAAATACACACCCTATAAAGTGTTTAAGAAAAAAGGGTTACTGTGGAGGAATTTTGCAAGATTGAAGCATGCCGCAACAAAAACCATTTTAGTACCACAACCACCCTTGCGCAGTCGCGCACTATTACTAGGAAAATAAAAGATGCGTGCATCAAGATAATCTTATTCAGCATGATAAGACTGCTGAATTTGGCTGTGGCAAAACATAAAATATACCAAAATCCAGTTAATATTAGCTGCTTCTAATATCCTTGCTTGTTGCATGCACAGAATGGTAGACAAAAGGGAGAATGAATGTCTAACTCATCGTGTGCTAAAGAGTCATTGACTTGAGTTATGCATTTTATTAGCATATTACAATAAAATGCTAATAAGGTGAACTAAAAATTATATTGAAACACTTCCGTGTTGAAACAACGGGTAAAGCATAAGCTCCTACGCATGCTTCTAGCTACTATCTTCTCTATGTGTTTTACAACTGCAAAGCTTCCAAAAGTATTACTTTACATACGACAGAGACAAAAAAAAATATGAAACAAGGCATGTAAGAGTACTTGCTAGGGAAGAACATTGTAGCAGAACAGGGAAGTAATGAATAGTGGTTCCGCAATTTCTCATTCAGTAGTTTCCCTTTTAAGGAAAAATCACCTAGCTAGTACCACCTCTAGCATCGAATGAATTCAAGAGCTGATAGAATTCATACTGCGACAAGGTTCATCACTTCTCATTTGACGAATATATGGTCACTAAATTACGCAAGCGTCCTCTTCCTTTGTAGCCACTCTTTTTGCAAAATAAAAATAAGATGTCAAACTTCCCGCTTGCTACAATTCACTACATAAAAAAATGCATTGGTCAAAAATGAAATTCTGGTTAAGGTTTTATACAAGGGGCATAATGCGTCACTATTATGTTACGCTAAACCAAAAGTGCATTTAAATAGAAAAAAAAAATACGAGAACAACAAAATGAAAGTGTTGCTTTAAAAAAGCATACCAGTGCTTGAGAAGCATTTTTCAAAAGTTGCAGTTCCAATAAATTCGATTATCGCATGATTGCAAGTTACGTAGAACGAAAAGTTCAAAACTTTAGTTTGTGTGGAGCATTGAGAAATGAGGCATTTATATTCCAAGTTTCGATTGCAGTAGTTTACTGTTGGCAAAATTGAGGTTTCGAAAGCACTTGAGAGTGCAGCAAGTTAAAATTGTAGTAGCGGTAATTCGTACATAGAAAAGCCGAAAGTGTTACTAAAGCTCCTACTGCTAAAACGATAGAGAGCAAGGAATCTCAAATCAGAGTATGATTAAAATTGAGTTATCGCATACTTTGCAAAAGAGCTTATGATACTGCAAATACTGTCGAATACCTTGTACTTGCTTGTTCATGTTATACAAACTTTGTCATTGAAGATAAATTTGACGTCAAAATGCCAAAATATTATCTCCAATCAAGATTGTGAATATTTTCTCGTGTGAGCCATCGGAGAATTGCTTCGTGAACGATTTCTGGAAACAAATTCCCGTTTTTCAACGTCTCGCCTGCTCCGTGAATGCACAGTCAAAACTTCAGATGATCGATAATCAGGAGATCGACCTGCGAGACACGAAAACCGAAGTAATAGCGCAAAGTAAATAAAAAACTCGGTCTGCACAAGATTGCTAGCAATATATCCTTTCTTTCTTTATCACCTTTCGAAGTGTGATTGTGGCTATGAACAGTGGAAGAAACGTTTTTTTTGTCTAAATTTTTCGCTTTAACCGAAGTTTCTCGCTGCGAATTTTCCTCTCCCTTTACCCATAAGCCTTTCGCATTTTTCACCAGCTGCGAATTCCGCTGCCATGGTTTGACCTGGGCGCAATTATCCTTCTCAATGCTACCATAATGCCCTAAAACACCCCATCCAACTACATCTGCAGCTCCCCATCCACGGTCTGCCCGCTTAGTTCGACCATAAAAATCTTGAGGCGTGAAACTTTTACCTTCTTCAACTAACTCCTTGCGAATTTCCGCAACATCTAAATCTTGTTTTTTCTTTCTTAATATCCTGCTATTGTTGTATGAACTAGCAGAGACAGGTGCCATATGTACTCTATTTCCACATAAATCCCAGCAGCGGAACGCACTGACAGTGCCACTAATAATTTTCGTTTGCACTAAGGGGTGTTAATCAAATGCGCGCAAAATAGGTATGTAACGGGAGCAGCGATACATAAGGAATCCAACTAGACAGTTAAACAAACATAAATATTTAGAATACTAGCTGCCACTATGTCAACAATTGTAAGAGAAGAGAGTAAAAATAATGCTGTCACTATGCAGATTCAGGAAATCGAATTCAAAAGGAATGCCATTAAAATTGATTAGATTCTACTTACTCGATCCAATATGCCACCATGTGATCCCAGGAGATTGCTAGAATCCTAGATATATATTCAAATCAAGAACCCAAAATAAACCAACTGTAAATGGGCATGGACTGCTCATACAAGTTGTTTGCATACTATATAGCAGTTTACCCAGTCATACCTTTACTCCTGTAATCCGTTTCAACGCAGATTCTAGAAAATCCCCGCATACCCCAACACCGGCAATCTTGAAAATTAGCAATGCATATGAATACTTCATGCAGCTTTTTCCGTATAGTTGCACGACTTAGCTTAATACATCCGCTTTTATCATAACATGAATACTATCCTCATCACTACCGCAATTCCAAGAATCAAATAATCTCTAAAGTTGACTTCGTCTGCGATAAGAACAGTGGGAAAAATATCAGAAAATAAAAAGAGAGTCGAAGCGGCAGCAATGCTGAAAACGAAAGATCCTAAAATACCTGTAAGATAAAACAACTTCATTAAAGAATAGGGAAGCCAAATAGCAAAGAAAAGGATATGGACATCGGACTGTCTTCCCGATTACAATATATTGCATCCAAAAGCAAAATATAAGCGCAGTCATTCGCCACAAAACAAAGATGTACATATTAAATACAGAAATTAAGAGAAGGTACTACAGGTAAAGAGTCAAGCTTTTACCAGCGTATGATTTCTTGGGAGAAATGAGAGACATAACACTTGTGCGTCCAAATTTGCTACCCAAAATAAGAGCACCTAAAAAAGTATATCACACCAACAGTCTGCTAAAAAAATTTGTTTTTGACAAATATTGGAAACAATTTCATAATTCCTAACAAAAATAACAAAACAACAAGGAACACTACGGTTAAAAAAAATAACAGATGCCAAAATGAGAGTACGCTGCTTGGAATACGGGGGACTATACCATCCGAGCATATTTTTGATAGTGCAACTAACAAATTTTAATGTAATTCACTTTGTAAGTTCAACGCATACAAGATTTCCACAAATTAGAAATAAAAAAGTCTTTGAAAATATGAATTTTTCCCTTCTCATAGAGAAATTATGTCATACTAACAAGCTTACCAGTATCTCCAAGAAAGTTGCAAGATAGTAAAACCAATCCTATACCAATTCCCTTACTGAGACGTAAACATTTGCAAAATATTGTTATAGAAATGATTCGGAACGTTTACAGTAGTCTGTTGAAAGTGTTTCTAATATTTAAAAATCACAATAATGCAGTCTAAAAATACTTTTGAATGAATTCCATATTTTATTTTCTGATCAGAAATTCCTAATGTGCATATACCCTTTTAATGCGCCACCAAGTATATCTAAAAATAATCGTTCGTATTTCCAGAGAGAGAAACAAATATTGCAAGTTTTCCAAAAGTAAAAGGCAAAATCAATGCAACTCTCTAATGCTTGAACCGATGGATTTCTATCTACACATGCACATAAACAATTTCTCTTCAATATAAAAGTCAAAACCGCTGCCCATAATTTCAATTCTATGCACAGTTGTGCATGCAAATTCGTTTACAAGGCAATTTTAGCATAGCCTTTTAAAAATACAAATTCTATCATCACATAAAACCATACGGTAGTTTCCTAGCATATATTGCAAAAGCTAGTCCCCAGATAAAGTGGAAGAAAAAGTAAAGGTCCAATCCTATTTTGGATATTAGCATATCCACTGATAAATGCTTCCTAAAAATAACAGAAAATCTTAGCAATTCAGCATTGAAGGAGGAAAAGAAGTCAAGGGAATTGCGTAAATAATATAGCAAAAGAATCAAAAATAGAATGTACCTGCCACCACCAACTGCGTCGAGAAAAGGAACCAGTGCAGCAATTGAAACAAATAAAACAAAAACCTGCGAAAAGATTGCCAAGTATGCATGAATAGACCTAGCAATTCTAATCAGGAGAAAGTTAATTCTGTGCTTACTATTTTACATATATCCTCTTTTGATACTTAGCGTAAAAAATATCAACGGCTAGTTTTAAGGAGAATGTCAGTGTATATTTAAAGAGTTATGCGATGTTTAAGTGGAAGACAGATATAAACTTACGTAAGAAAAAGCCAAAAAAAGGGTACCAGCGTATTGTGAAGGATCTGACGCACATGCGAGGATAAAAATAGGAGCAACACAGCACAGGTCCTAAAATTGGCAAAAACAATAAAGGATAAACTCATCGATGTAGACTCGAGAGATCAAAATAGTTATGGCATCGCTTTGAATAGAGAGTTTTACGCATTCTTAATGAAAGAAAGAACAGACAACTCTACCTTGCGAGCTATGCCTCTACGTTGAGGTGCCTTTTCAGAATCATACTTTATGAGAAAAAAACAGGAGAATAATTCGGCATATTCAATTGTAGCCAAACAAACCACGACAACGATAAAAGCACATGTGGCCCATTTATTAGATAAAATCAATACGAGGAGCGGAACGAGTAAAGCCGCAACAGCTGAGCGATTTCGCCTGCGGACAAAAATTTAGATTACAAGTAACAACGGCGTGGTTTTGCGTTCAAAAGCGACTAATGCTTGCCGGAACCCGATGCTACCCTACTATATTTAAAGCGGAAGATAAAATGACAAAAGAGGTCGAAATGCAGCTACACGACAGAAATGGAAATAAGAAATTCGTAACCTAGGGGACTCTTCAAGCTAGTAAAAATGCTTGTTGAACGCGATTAGCTATCCAAACAATTTTTATTTGCAATAAAAAAATTCTCTGAGCGCAAAAAGTATAGCTTGACCGATAGGAGTAAAGCAAGGATTTTACTGAAGTGGCCTCATTCGTTGATTGAGGTTATAAATATTAAAATTTTGAAATGAAATTTTGCACAAACGTACCATTGAACTGAGGAATTGCAGTGAATTTTTGTTTCCATTGAAAATAGTTAGTAGTGCCATTCAAAAAACTGAGGAAGTTCCACTAGGTGGGAAGACCAGAAATAGAATCGCAAAGAAGGTATCACACTATTTATAAACGACACTCCTACTTAAATTACGGAAAGGACATGGGATTTCGTCGCAACACCCAACCCGTCTCGTGCACACATGTTTCTCCTATCACCATCTTATTACTTGTTTTACAAATAATACTTAAACGGCATGATACTCGATTGAGTAGAGGAGCATCGATACAAAATAAAGTTTCAAAAGATGTTGAGCTATTTCGTTGCTAAACTGAGAATGGATAATTAATTCTTAAAAATGTGAAACTGATTACCGTTTGAGACAAATCAGTAAGATGATAATTCCAGAGACAAACTCTTGAGTGAATAATTTAAAAACTGTTTCTTACGTAGAAAATAAGCTTTCCTGTTGTTTCAAATCTACTCAGAGATAAAGATTTAGTGTGTCGATAGAGAGAATAAAGAGACACCGATGTGTTAATTCCTTACGTATGAGAAAGCGAATAACTGTAGAAAGCAGTGGAATGCAAAAATGATTTCCACTCCTTTTAGCAAATGCATTACATCAAGGTACATTTAAAGAATTAAACAAGTAAATATATTTCAAGGGAATTTTATCAGGCTAGTTTTCGTTGCATCATTTTTTCATAAGAAGAGAAGCATATAAAACTTTGGTATACTTTTTGCAAGACAAGGCTACTTCTCAACCTAAATAGTAGTGGCGCATAATATTGTAACTGCAACTGAGTATTACCATAGCTAAAAAATGCAACAATATGGTCTCTAAATGTGTTTATCGACTTATTCACATGTGAATGCATGTTTTTTAGACAATCAAGCCTAATTTTTCAGAAGTAATATTGTTTTACTTCATTGTTTTTTCAATTGTACATTATTGGCTCACCAGATTTCTTGCTGCACTTAAATATATTATTGCTACTTGAAGACAGTTTTTTCAAATCCCAGCTGCTAATTTACTTTTCCGTATTCCAGCATGATTTGCTAAGATTGTAAGTTCAGCAGATACACATCGCTGAATGAATAGTTGATTTGTTTACTGTTTGTAAACGAGCTATTGCTCATTTGGCCGATCGAATAAGATCCCGGCCGAAATAGAAGTAGAGTATAGAATGTTGTAGATGAAATAGGCAATAGTTACTTAGTTTTGGTAATGTAATATCCTAAATT
>JADAQX010000994.1:0-16994 GCA_015476325.1 Cardiosporidium cionae | reverse complement strand
CTCTCTCTCTCCTCCTCCTTCTCTCTCTCTCCTCCTCCTTCTCTCTCTCTCCTCCTCCTTCTCTCTCTCTCCTCCTTCTTCTCTCTCTCTCCTCCTCCTTCTCTCTCTTCCCCCTCTCCCCACCCTCTCTCCCTTTGCACCTCTTATACATAATTTGTTGTAGTTCCTGATGTGGTATGTATTCGTGATGAGCCTTTGCATTCCGTTCCTCTTTTAATTATTGATAAACTTCAACCTTCTTCATCTCCTCGAGTCATTTCTTCCTCCTTACGCTTTGGAACCACCCCTTCCTCTCCTGTTGCTGAGGGAGGTTCTCTCCCCATGGAATATTCTTTTCCTGATCGTTTTCTCTCTGCCAAAACTCTCGTTGTGGATGATTGTTGTCGTTTTACGCGTTTAGCCTCTCCTTCTCCCATCTCCTTCTTCTCTCATCACTGTCCTTTTGAGTGGGAATCTCCTGTATTTCCTTCAAACTTTGGTGTAGAACCTCCCCTCCGTAGCTCTCCTTATCTCTCCCCTCCTCCACCCGATCCTTGGTGTTCCTGGATGGTTTCTCCTGCTGGAAAATCAGCGGCACTCTCACAGTCTGCCTCCCCTCTTGAGGCCTTCCTGGCGGATGGGGAGAGACACATTCCTTGGGCCTCTCCCCATTTTACTACACCTGCAGAACCCTCCAATGGATGGCCTTCTTTTCAGCCGGACGGAGGAATTTTTGGAGAATGTGCAGAAGGGGATGTGATGGATTCACACAAGGCAATAGATTCACTCTTGCAGAATCCACGCTATGTACTGGAAGGCATCTCCTGGATTGTTATTCATTTTTATAGGGAAGAAGATGTAGGGAAGTATAGTAGTTGGAATTCACCTCTACGGGGGGAGTTTCATGTGAGGGGTGAGAGAAGGGGAAGAGAGAGGCGGCGGAGGAGGAGGAGATACGATGGGGAGGAGAGAGAAGGAAGATGAGGTTAGGAGAGGAGGGGAGAGAGGGAGATGAGGTTAGGAGAGGAGGAGAGAGAAAGGAGATACGGTGGGGAGGGGAGAGAGGGAGAGAAGGAGATACGGTGGGGAGAGGAGAGAGAAAGGAGATACGGTGGGGAGAGGAGAGAAAGGAGATGAGGTTAGGAGAGGAGAGAAAGGAGATGAGGTTAGGAGAGGAGGGGAGGGGAGAAACAGAGAAAGATAAATTATGTTGGTTTTTTTCCAGAAAGATAGACTGTATTTTCTTTTACTCATTTCATACTCTTGTTTTGCATATATTTTTAATTGTTTAGGTGTGTCAAAGTCCTCAAATCTTACAATATGATTTTCTTTCATCTCTTTTACCATTGGAAACTTTGTATTCTACTTCTTCTTTTGATTCTTTCTCTTCTAATGAGAGTCTCTCTCCCTCCACGTGTTCCACCGCTTCTCTTGAGACTCTGTACGTACCCCCTTTAAACGAGCAATTTTATTTTTTGGATTTTAATGATGTGCCTCCTCAGCATTATTTAAAGAAATCTTTGGAATTTCCAGAGAACACTCATACTTATCCTTCTTTAACTTCTTCCATTCATGTTTCTATTTCTCAAATGGCTCTTCCACAGACAAATACATCGCAATGCCAGGTAAAGAAAGAATGAGTGAATTATCTTCAATTAAAGGAGAGAAGAAGTGAAGGAGAAGAAGTGAAGGCGAAGAAGAGAGAATGGATTCAAGATAAATAGGAGATGGAAAAATAATAACAAGTAAAAGATAAATACAAAAAATAGAAGGAAAACGAATACGTATAAAAGAAATACGAGAAAAAAATGAATGAGCAGAAATAAAACATTGGAACTCTAGTTTTTTGGAAATTAAATAAAAAAAAAAAATATAGATAAACGATTTATTCTATTTATAGACGGATGAATCTTTGGATTCTTTTGCTTATCCAAATCCTTTTCAAAAAATAAATTCATGGAAAGAAGAAAAAGGAATTATTTCTCTTTTAGGAGGTCGATGGGCTCATGTGTATGTACCCATGATGTAAGTTTTTATTTTTGATAAAAAATAAATTTTATATTAAAAATATAGAAAAAGACAATAAATTAAAAATAAATAAATGAAAATAAAGAAAAATTTCTGTAAATTAAAACGTGCTTCTAATTTTTCTCTCTATTATATATATTTTTTTTTTTTGAAAATTTTATTCTTTTATTTTATTATTTTTAATTTTATTTTATATATTTTTTCAAGGTCTGATGCTGTTCTCTGGCCATCCTTATTAGAACCTGCTTTATTGCCTCTCACAAATGATTTATATTTTACATCAACAAAATATTCTCGTTGTGTTTCAACTTGGCTTGGAACTCCCAGTGATGCTGTGAAGAAAGCATTTTCAGAAAGAGAAGTAAAAATGAAAAAAATTTTACTTTTATGAAAAAAAAATTTTAAAAGATAAAGATGTGAAGGAAAAAAGTTGAAAATGAAATAAAAGAATTAAAAATTTGTTGAAAGAATTTTATTAAAATAAAAATAATGTCTAATTATTTCTATCTTTAATAAGTGCATATCTCTATACGAGAAATATTCAAAGAAGTAAAAACAAAAGAAATGTATGGAGAAATTATTTATTTATTTATTAAAATAAAAAAAGTTTTATTTGAATGTATATTTTTTTTAATAAAAGAATTAGAAACATGTTTTTAAGAGGTAGAAGATATTTTTATTCAAAGATAAGAATTTTTTTTTAACTTCTTTGATTAAAAAAAATTTCTTAATAGGAAGCCGTTAGTTATGTTTTAGAAGATGTAAAAACAAAGAATTTATGGACTTTCAGTGATTGTATGAAGTAAGTATTTGATAATTTGTTTATTTTTATTTTTTATGGAAAGAGATGAGAGATGAATAGAGATTAGAGATGAATAGAGATGAGAGATGAATAGAGATTAGAGATGAATAGAGATGAGAGATGAATTGAGATGAGAGTGAATAAATATATATACAAAAACAAGAAAATGACGTAGAGAGTTTATAACAAAGAAATCAAGAAAAAAAACATTCAATCTTCAAGAAAAGAAATAAAGAAATCAAAAAAATAATTCAATTTATATTATAATGAGAAGAATAGATAATAAAACAAAGAATCTAAGAAGTAAAGGGAGATGGAAAGGAAACTACAATGCTGTTTTTCTTCTAATGTTAGTGTTATTATTGAAAAATATTTTTTTTAATTATTTTTTACCAATTTGTATTATTTTAAAAAATTTAATTATTTTCTCTAAATTATGTTTTTTTACTCTTTTCTTTTTGTGAATTTTTTTTTATTTTATGTATTTTGTTTACTATTTTTTAATACTTATTTTTATATACTTTATAATTTTTTAATCATTTTTTTTAATAGTATAAACTGAATCTTGTTTCTCTGTTTTTTATTTTAAAGAACGCTTCTTCATGAATTAATTGGATTACGATTGGAAATGGATCAACAAGTGAATCAACCCAGCAGTAATATCGTATGTTTTATATTTAGAGAATGTATATTTATTTCATATAACGTTTTATTTTTATTAAATAAAAACGATGAATACGTGGAGTATGATAGAGAGGAATTTATATGAGAAGAAGATGTGGAGGAAAGCGAGAGAGAGAGAGAGGAAGAAGAAGAGGGGGAGAAAAAGAAGAAGAATGAGCAATCAAAGGTTAAAATGTTTTTCCAACGTAGAGATTTATATAGATTTTGTATAAAAGTTTAACTTTACTCTTGTATATTCATTTTTGATCTCAATTAGTGAGATATCTTTTCGCTGCTTCATACTAATTTTGTCCTCTCTCTTCTCTCCTTCCTCCTCTCTCCTCCTCCCCACTCTCTTTTTTTCTCTCACCCCCTCTCTCCTCCTACCCCCTCCTCCTCTCTCTTCCTACCCCCTCCTCCTCTCTCCTCCTACCCCCTCCTCCTCTCTCTTCCCACCCCCTCCTACTCTCTCTTCCCACCCCGTCCTCCTCTCTCCTCCTACCCCCTCCTCCTCTCTCCTCCTCTCTCCTCCTACCCCCTCCCCCCCTTTTTAGAGTACATCTTTTCTTTCTATCTCAGCGGCAGCATGCTTTCCAACCACGTCAAGACAAGTGTACACAGATGCTTCTCTATGATACGTTTCATGAACTTCGTCTCGTTGATGATAATACAAATATTTCTGTTCAATGTTATAAAACGGCTACAAATATGATGCCAAATCGTTCCAGCTGTATGCCTTATACACATCGTTACACAACACCCTCTCTTCATAGTCCAAAACAGAGTCCATTGTTAGGAAGAGAGTTGCCTCAAAGTCGACAGCAAACACCTGCCAGCAGTGTTAGTATTCCTTCTTCGGACGCTCACCTAATGGATGAAATATTTTCTTTGCCGCCTTGTGTTCCCTCTGATAAATCTTCACCTCTCCTATTGGAGAAATGTAGGCGTGGCCTATCGATTCCCTCTTCCATAGATAATCCTCCTCCGTATCAGCGGGTTCCTCGTTATTTATACACTGATATGTACAGCTCACTCAAAGTTTTAATTCGTAAAGATGCTTCTATCTTACCCAAATATGGAGAGACACCCCATTTCCCCTCAGATCCTCTCGCATCGCATTATTTTCATATCTGGCCGACGATGACTCCTTTTTCTCTCTCTGGAACGTTTGCTCCCCTCTCTGTGGATTCCATTGGCACCCCTTTGTGGCATGCCTCTGGGATGGAACCCATTGTTCAATCTTCTCTTACAGCCACCACCCCTGCATACGCCTATCCACATGGACAAGATTCTTTGGATATTCCTGCTGTAGGACTGCGTCTTCCTCCCAATGCCAATGCCATCTTTGTTTCTCCCACTCTCCCTCCCAACGGTGTGGTACGGAATGTGGCGGAATCTCTGCCCTTTTCATCGCATTCTCTCTTTCCTCATGCCCCCTCACCTCCACGCTCTTCTCTCTTAACCCACACAGCCCAATCCCCTTTACCTCCTTCGTCTTCCCAAACTCTACCGCCACCTCCTTTTTCTTCGTCTACTTCCCCGCCACTACCACGGCGGCGTTCGCCTTTACTGCCCATGGCACACTCTCCCCCTCTTCATCCACGTGAAGGGTTACGCTCCTCCCTTCTCTCCTCTCTTTCGTCTATAGAACCCTCTGCCTCCCTCCCACTCCTCCAAAAAGTAGAGACGCGGGGTGTCTCACCTTGGCTGGCCTCTGCCTTCCCTCCTGCCTCTTCCCCTGCCTTGAAAAAATTTTCCACCAGTCTTTCAGCCGAGGCCTTGCCTTCCTCTATGGTACCTGTGACACATTCCTCCCCTCTTCCTTACTACGGCCAAGAAATGTATTTATACTCCTATAATGTTCGCCATCGTGGCATTCTTGGATGGAAGCGTCCCACAGGCAATGCTAAAGCAGGTTTGGGGCTTGGAAAGGGAGAGAAATTCTCCACATGCTTATGCCAAATGGGCTATAATGCCCTCACAGACCTCTCTAAACAACGGCTGGCTCCCTCCTCGTTGTCTACCCCTTTAGCGATAAAAACTTTTACTTTTCGTGGGCGCCTCTCTAAGCAGAAAAGCGCTCAGAAGATAGGAGCCTCCCTTTGGAGGCGCTGTTCTACCCACAGAAACTCCCTTTTTCATACCAAGAATCGAAATCTCTCTCCACCCTCCCCCCATCCCCCTTTTTCTTCTCGGAAAATGCATGCCTTGCAGTCCCTACCGTCTAACCCTCGTAAGAGGAGGAGAACCCTGCATTTTCTAGTGTTTCTCGTATTGCCTCGTCTCTACAAAAAACGCAAAGGGGCTATACCTGCTATAGAGGCTTCCTCAAAAAGCAAGGAAATTCTCCATCACACATGCACCCCACACACACACGCGTCTAACGAGTGGCTGTCTTCTAACCCGATGGAAGAGCCGCCTTCAGTGAAGGGGGCTCACCCCCCCCCCTATCCACACACAGTGAACGCTCTCCTTTTCTCAGAGAAGAACACTTCTCCGGCTAAGACGACTTTAGATACGGAGCCATGGCTATTGCCATGGAATCGCGTCCAATGTATGCTCGATGCACGCAAATTTTCTTCTTATAATTACTTGGATGAAATTGTTACCTGGCAGAAAGTACAACCCCCTGTCAATAGCCTTCGTGATGATCAAAAAGGTTCAGATTTAGGTATACGTTCGTTACATTTTGCCATTGTTGCTGATGCCCCTCTCAGTCATCATTCTCCACCCACACCTCTGCAGAAACAAAGCGCTGTATGTACCCCCGAGGCAGCCCCCTCCCTCCGGAAGAGTGCCACCACCACCCCTCACTCCCCCCGGCTGCAAGAGGAGGCTCAGAATGGATCTCCCTTCGCCGCGGGCGTGGCTCAGCCAACCTTCGGCCAGCGACACGCCCGCCGTTCCAATGCTTCCTCATTGATGGATACTTTGAAATCTCGCTCGTCTGTACAGCCCACCATGGATAACGTGGCCTCTGTGAGTCATAACTATACAGAAAAATGGCCAGAAACGGCATGTTTCGTCGATAAAAGCAAGAAAATGCCTACAGACCTGCACATCCTTCCTGATGAGAGCGTGTCTTCCCTTCCTACTGATGGAATGCCACCTACAAAGGCATTTTTAGACCTTTCCACTGTATCTCTGCCTACCTTGGATGCTCACAGTTTCTCTACGGAGGCTACTGAGATCGCTCGCCTTGCGGCGATGGAGACACCGACGACGTTGTCCATCTCTACCTCTCTTCCTGTACCTTCTAGGCCGCATACATTTATAAAAAATAAAATGACTACTCTAGGAGAAAATCCCTTTGTGGATTCTCCCTTTGTGGTGAATGCCTACGCTGATCGCTTTCATAGAGTGAGAAAATTTAAAGATGCTTTGGATCAGCTTCTCTTCAAGTATGCCCCCCGTGCTACGCATGTTGAAGCGCCTGCTGTAAGCCTCGATGGCGAGATGCCTCCCCTCTACGGCAATAAATCGTTCCCAGAGGGTACACTCGGTAATCTGGATGCTTCTCCTGTGGGAGATTGCCTCTCTGCAACCGTAACAGGACGTGTAGCTTCGGTAGAGACTCTCAAGGAAGTGCCAGTGTTACATGGACGTTTGGATATTCAAATTCCTCGTTCTTGTCCATCCACTGCTGGCTGTGATGGATGCTCTCCCTCTTCTTCCAGGACACTCATGCCACCGAAACGTATGCAAAGTGGAAAGTTCCTTGATCGGGGTGTAAAATGGACCTCTCCCTCTTCTTTTCTCTCAAAAACGTCGTCTACAGCGCAGGAGCAAAGGGGAGTTACCGCTGCAAAGAAACACGTTGAATTTTGTTTACCAGAAGTGCTGGGAACCCTGTCAACAGCTTCCCTTCCTCATCTCTCTGGTATGCACACACTTTCTTCTTTAACGGAGGAAGAGGCCTCTTTGGATGCATGTATTTCTGCTGCAACTATCTCCAGTGATACTCGGGGCCCTGGAGTATCCCTGCCTCTCTCTCCTCTCCTCAACTCTATCTCTTTTCCTGAGAAGGAAAGTGTCACTCTCATCCCAACGAATAAATATGAGAGTACGACAAGCACACGCACAAGTTTGGAAACAGAGGGGGGGAAATGGGTGGCACCCCCACCGGCCACCCTTGTGAAAATGGCGGGGAATGTATCTACACCCCTCCAAGAAATACTGGATCATGTGGCTTCCAATCTTGATCCCACCACTTCGCCATTCCGTTATCGCAGCACCAGTTTGGCTACCAATGATAGTTGGACGAAAGAAATACCCTGTGATACCAAGGGTGTGAGTTCACTCCTCAAATCTACCACATTTCCTTCTATGAATGGCACTGTATCACACAAGGCCGTTGTCTCGCCTCCTACAACAGCGGCAGTCCCACAGGACGATTTGGAACGTTTTCCCCTATTTTCTGATTCGTTGGCATCTCCAAGTGTGGATACAAGAGACACTCCGAGTATCCTTGGTGGGCCTGTTCGCTCCTCTCGTATTATTACTACGTGGTGTGATTCTGTCCTCTGGCAAAAAGATTTAGAGGATTGCAACTTAATTGATAGACCTGTGGAATGGTTTATGTTCAACCATGATGCCTACTTTTGTCCTCCCTTTCTCTTCAAATTTTCTATTGAATGGCTATGCTGTTCCAGCATCTTTATCTCGCGTTTGGTCAAGCGTTTGTTTCATTTAGCCAAACATCATGGTTTTCTACTCATTCAAATCCCTGTTGGTCAAATTATACCCAGTTCTGTGCCAAAATTTTTACCTTTTTATCAACCCAATGTATTTCTTTTACCAACACATATACACTCTTCCACAAGTTCCTCTGGAGAATCTTCTAGCCTATCTCAAACGAATGGCAATCTATCCACGTCTCGTGTGGGATCCGTTCCTCCTCCTCTACCTTCCCCCTCTCCGTTCCTTCGCCCTGATGGAGCACATGCGGATATTTCTGGAAGTTCTGTTTGTAATTCAAAACCTCAAATCATGCGTTTAGAGATAAATCCTCTCGAACTCCAGATGTATTGTGCCTTGCTCCATCGATTAGTACAGCCTCCATTGGGGCTACTCATTCTATGGCACAAACCTCAAGTTTCTAATTCCACGGCTTTAAGAATAGCTGATCATTTTGCTATTCCCTATTATTGGGACTCGGGTTGGGTATTGATGGAACGTCATGGGTTATATTTTTTGCATATTATTAAGTAAGAATACGTTTGTATGCATGAGGGAATCTGGACACTGTACATGTTATTTTTGGCTGGAAAAATGCATCAATGTATTCCAAGCAGTGTGTGAAAAATATAAAGCATGACAGCGCTGGTGGGGATGGCAGAGATTATTTTTTTGAATTTTAAGGGATTGAATGTATTAAGAAGGATTTTAAATCTTTATTTAAATTCTTTTGAGGATACTTTTAAGTTGATAGTATTAACATGGGAGGCACCACTGTTTTATGATACATTTCGTATTCATGGGCGCACTTTCTCTCTTTTATTTTTTGACGGAAGAAGTAAGAGAATAATGTTTTATTGTCTTGTGAACTATCGCTTTAGGTTGTAAGATTTGTGCATACTTCTTTTAATTGTTTTATTTGATATTTCTCAGGCATTTTTCTCTTTTATATCACGTGAACAAGGGTGAAAATTATAATTTTATTGTGTGTTTTTCAGGGGAAAGGTCCTGTGGTATAATAACTATTTATTTATTAAAAATTCTATGGATGGAAACCATACTGTAGGTGAGGTTATTTTTTGTCATATATGTATATTTTGTAACCTTTATCCTACTGTGAGGTTAGCTTAGATTGGAATAAAGGAAAAAACATGGGCTATTCTATTATGTCTGCTTGCTTTTGCTAATAGATTATTGAAAATGCTATAGAGAGGTTGTTATCCTTTATTTTGTACAGCCAATTTGGGTATGCTTGAATTTTGTAATGAGGAAGTGGAAATTTTAAGTTTTTTTCACTCAATGTTCAGTCTTGAAATATATCAAGAGTTTTTTCATATTTTCTCGGTTTCTTTCAGGGTGTGGAGTTACTTGTGAAGTTTCTAATTGGGCAGAATGTTCATCCCGAATGCGTGAACATTTGAATCTCTTTGCTAAGATTTTACAGGAGGTACAATTCTTTTGTATTGTATGTAGTTCTGTTAACGAATGATTTTTATGCGATGGTTTCCTGTGATTTACGAAAGCAGTCATTCTCATCAAAAAAATGTTAAGAGATAACTGTCTACGTATAATTTGTTTACATTTATGAAAGCGATGGTAAACTTAATGTTTTTTGAAGTAAGAAGTAACCATACCCAGGGGTTCGTATGAGCTTTGTTTTACTTTCCTCTGCAAAAAAATATACACTTCATCTTCTTAATATTTTCTTACAAGATACTGCACTAATATTGTTGCTTCCAGTTGAGTTCTGGTAGGATATTCTACAATGATTTTTGTAGCTTTAATGCATTTTCAATGTTGTTGCTTCCAGGTCAAAGATGAATACATTGAGGTGCTCTACACTAAACGGGGATTATGCGAATTAAAAAACGCTTGTAGATTTCACCAAATCAAATTTCATAAAATACATTCTAAAGCTAAATGAAATCACAGTCTTGGATCTTGGGCACTTTGTCATTCCCTTACATTCTTCCCGCATTTTTTTGTTAATTTTTTATATTATACAAACTTCAATACCATTTTGTAAAATGAGTTTTGCATTCCGCACGATGACAGCCTGGTAGATAATAATTTTGTCCAAAATGGGTGATTCTCGAAATACCACCATTGCCTGGAGTTTGTTTTTGCACTGGTGTAATTTATATCTAATAGGCAAAAATATTTCTTGAGAGGCCACATTAATGTTACTTTATCGGTATCTCGACATCAATAACCACTTTACCGTCAATATGATATTTAATACAAGTCTGCCTTCGCCGCGTAGGCTTTAGAGCTTCAAGATCTTATCAATCCCATTGTTGAATCATTTCAAAAACCCCAAAACTGCTGCGTTTCTCAATACCGATGTAAGGCAGCAAGTTGCACATGTATATAATATTGTACCTGTCACTATATTCAAATGGTTAAATGTATGGTAGTGTTTGATTTCCAATTGATAAATAATAATATAACTACATCGTTTCAATTTTTTTTCGTACGTACAAACGAATCCTGATATACGAGCATGCTGCATGCGACCTCTCATGCAAATATTTCTAATGAATTACAGCAAATCATATAGTCGTCTTGATAATATACCATTGATTAAAAAATAATGAATGCTCAAAATTGAGCAGACGAAAAGATAAGTTTGAGCGCTCGTATGCGCTCCCTGCTTTAAGGAAAGTACATACACTGAACTAGTAATTTTTTTACACCAAATTCGGCTGGAGAAGTGATTACGAATGGGTAATTGAGTACTTGATAGAATCGATAGACATATTTGCTGGTAATTAGCAATTCCATCAAAATATTGTTACTTGCACTGCGTACTTCATACCATTTTAAACAAAAATATACCTTGTTCCAAATCCGTTCATGAACAGCACCTGCACTTTTTTCTATAATTAATCAACGTGCATCCCCCACGCTTACTTTAAACCGGCCAGTTTCAATAAAAACCTTTAAAATTAAGTAAATGGGCTGTATTAGGGGTACTGGTGGGAACAAAGGATTAGAATGATACCAATAACGCGATGAATTGCAGCTTACACTTTCAACGTTCTAGTCCAACCTGGCATGTTCATGAAAGGATTGGGAGCTTTCCTTGGCATCGCTCTACAAATTAAAATACAAGCTGGAGAAATATAAAAAACAAAATATTAATGCAAGTCTATCCGTTAGAATAAGATGTTTCTTTTGTAGCTTCAATTTGTTGTACTTCGCTATTTGTCTTTCAGTAGTTTTATGAATCACTTGAGGTTCATGTTTATGCACATATTCTGCCATTTCTCGGGTAAACTATGTAATTTTCAAGCTGTCTTCAATCAAATTTATTCAAGATGGCTTGGACGTTGAAATAATACAACCGAATTCGCAAGGAACTGACTAGCAAAACATAATTAGCGTGCATTACGCATTTCCAATGCGACTGCAAACATCTTTTCGTAACGAGTAAAAGCAATTCATTGATAGAATTGCTTTTTCCAATTCCCACAACATTGCATTCAAATCTACTACTTCTTGTATGACTGGTAGCGTTATTTTGTAGCATATAGCATTACCGCTAGAATAAATGATAACTAGGTATTTTGAAGAAGGTAGCCAGGCCTAAACTTTTGAGCAAAAAAAAGAATAAATACAATGTTGCAGCGTCTTGGTAATCTTTTAAAGCCTGTTTGAAAATGTCACGAAGCATTTATCCATTCACAGTAAGTATATCCACAGTTTCCCAGTAAGTATATCCACAGTTTCCCAGTCTCTAAATAAAAGGGGAATGAACGGATCGTATCTTAATGAAAAATATATAGACTCGAGTGTGATGGTTCCTTGATATGATCGGACCGTCACTTCATCGTATCGCAGCATCACAGGTCCCTGTAGAGTTATCTATCGATTTCTGCTTTTGAACTCTTTAGCCCCCTCTAATAGATAGATTAAAAAACTTCTCCGTTACAGACCTCCCACCTTCAATATCTCTTTCGAAAAATCTTCTTGTGCTACCTTTGCTTTTCTCTGACGGCACAATTCTTATTTTCCTAACGTATCCTCATTGTACAATCAATGGCATGCCACCCATAGACTGTTACATTTCGCATTGCTTCCCTCTATTTTAGTTATTACTTTCTTCGGACTCCTCTTGTATGAGCTTCCAATTCGTGTGTTCAGACCACAATTTGAAATATTTTGCCTTTGCTAAGTTATCCCCGTTTTTTCATACTACGCATTCGCAATTTTCTTCTTTATTCTCTCCTTGCGGAGAAATCGAGCATTATATTTGCTTATTTCTTCTGACTTTGGCACGATGGCACGAAATTCAGAGAAAGCAAACGCCATGTTGAACAAATGGCTCACTATGAAGCAAAATGTTATTAAAGGGGTGGTTGGGCGGCGACCTCGAGATGTGACGGAATGCATTGTTCGTTCGGAAGCAGAGAAATGGTGAGATTCTCCATCGAAAGAGAAACAGTACAGTGCTGCAAAAAATTTGGGACTGAAATCTATAAAATTTTATGGGAAGAAAGTTGATGATACTTTGTATAGGCTTTCTAAAGGCTTTTCTCCCTTTAAAAAGTTGCGTTGAGAGCTTGAAATTGGTGTTGCTTCGCGGAGAATTTTCGCAACTTGGTTGTTTTTGTGATGAATAAATCGGTAATCTTTTAGCGATAAAGTGATAAATGCTATAGCTAAAGTGTAATTACCGGGAATACCGTTTTATCTACATAACAAGTCAATTCCACTCGCAGGAGAGCGTCCTACCCTGTCTGTATATCTAAATAAAACACGAGATCTGTTCATGGTGATAATTCTCTCTTATATCAATCTTGTATGAAAAATTTAGTAGTTTCTTGTCTATTTACTGCGCATCTTACGGTAGAAGCGTGTGTATATACACAGGATGAGTTAATGGAACTGCGATGCCCCGTGTAGCGTTTCTTATTTTCTCGCCACATGTCATGGCATCTTTTTCCTTGGTTATTTTTCACTGATATTGCTCACGTGAACATTCTGGTCCTATTTGTATTGCGTATAGTTTTATCATATCATTTTTTGAGTTGTTTCTAAGTATGTGTGTATTTTTCTTCCAATACTTAGGCGTGGGCAAATCATTCGTGAGGTTACTCGAAAAATCAGTGAAATTCAAAATGCTGGTTTAGGAGAGCATAGAATTCGTGATTTGAATGACGAAATCAACGGTCTCCTACGGCAAAAGCATCGATGGGAAGAACGTATCATTGAGGTTCAGACATAGTTTATATATTTGCTGCAAATGTGATTTCCTTCTTTTTTATTACTTGTATTCATTCCCTAAGATCCTATGAATACAGCGAGATACTTTTACTGTTTAGATTAACATGGAAAATGAGGGAAGAGATGAGCTACGCGTATGCCACTTCCTCTTCTTACTGTTTATAGGAGAGACTCGTGTGCCCTATATGATGTATTGCTTATACTCTTGTTTTTTTAGTATATTTTACTGTGTTTTGAGAGGAATTCGTACCAGATGAATTCAAAAGAGAAATGTGTGCGTTTAACGCACTTGGACTCTCTTTTTGTATAAGTAACATTTTATTTTCATTGCTTCATAGTAGGAATCTCCTCATTCTTAAGGTGGAGAGGCAAAGGATACGTGTTAAAAGGAGAGGGAGGTGCGTAACTTTGATTGGGAGGAATGTGTTAAGATGCTGCGATATGTGTGGATATCAACGATAATTTTGAAATTAGGAGATGGGATCAACGGGGAGGTGTACGTACATTGAAACAAAAAGTGTGTGAAGCGAGTCAGAGTTTATGGAACGAGAAAGAGCGTGTCTTACTATTTTAGAATAAAACGAGAGATGCGATGCTATTAAAAAAATAAGAATAAAATAAGCAATGAAAAAGAATCAACACGGTGAGAAGCAAGCCATACAAACAGCCTAATGAAATGAAAGTTCCTCACAGTTTGCAAAAATAATCGAACTTTAATTTCTTTCTTCTACATTTAAAAGTAGAAGGCACTTGAATTCCATCTCCTATTTGTTTTATAATTTCTTTCTTTTCTTTATAAAATATAATTTTCCTTGTGTTACATTTATATAGTTAGGTGGACCAGATTATAAGATAGCCGCCAAACGTGTTGTGGATGCCTATGGAGTGGAATTGAGTGGCCATGGAGGATATAAATATTTTGGAGCTGCCAAAGATTTACCTGGTGTGAGAGAATTGTTTGAAAGAGAAACGGTGCCACTCCCTCCACAGCGCTCTCGTGTGGATTTATATAAAAGTATTACTCCAGATTATTATGGATGGAGAGATGAAGTATGTTCAAAAGAGTGGCTAATAGGATTGATACGTGAGAGAAAGAGGGGGAGGATACTTTTCTACTGTGGAGAGGAATATTTAGATGAAAGTATGAGAAAGAAATGCATGGAAATGTATCTTATATGAAGAAGAGGGAGAGTTCTGCATGAAATCGTTTTTTGTGAAAAGGAAGGAAAAAAACATGAGAAGGGAACCAAAGAGAATGAGAAATAGCATAACAGGAAGAGAGAAAACATATCCCATTTGGAAAAAAGAGAGATTAACGACTGAAAGTGAAAATAATAGAGAAAACATATCCAATTTGGAAAAGAGAGAAAGTATCCACATAAAACTTAATTCTACAATAAAAGAAATAAATATAGGTCTATCCAACTGTCGTTTGTCATACCTATGAAGTTGATACATTTTGTAAAATGAATTTCTTAATTATTTTGATGATCTCTTTGTATTTTTAGGAGGATGGAGAATTATTGTTGATTGAACAACAAAGAGAGAAGGATTGGCAAAATGCATTTGTAGACGAGTGGATGAAAAAAGAAGCTCAAAAGAAGAGGCCATTAGAAGATAGTTTTCGTCAAACGAAGGCAATAGATGAAAAGCATTCATCTATACAAGTAAAATAGAGAAATATTTTTGAAATGGGAGTCTATTTACTAAACAGAGTTCAATGGTTTTGTTGTATTCATTTTATGTATTTCTGGTATTTCTATATTTCTTTTTCTTCTCCTCTCTTTTTTTTCTCTCGTTTTTGGGCATTTTCTCATCACAATTTTTCCTTGTAATTTTTTTTTTAATATCCTGCAGAATACAACGGATGAATTTAAAGCTTATGTAGATGTACCATCTACTGAAGATATTCAACAATTATTATTAAGGAAGAAGAAGGAGGCACTCATTACAAAATATCTTTCTACGGCAGAACAAAAACGTATAAAGGTTTGGAAATTTAAAGGAAAAGAGAATTTTATGCAGAAAATATATATAAAAATAGAAGGAAATGAAATGAAAAAATTTTTAAAAAAAAACTCAACATAAGAAAGCTAATAGAAAAGTTTATCCTCTTATTATTAAATTTTTTTTTTTTTTAAATAGGAAACAAAAGAATTGGCATCCTCTACACGCTAACCCAATAATATGCCTCTTAATTCTTTATTTTTTTCCAGAGATTTTGTAGATTTATATATATTCCTTCTTTCTATACTTATAAAAGTATATTTTCTCACATTTTCTATATATTTTCTCTGTAATTTTTTTATATTTTGACTATCTTTTTTATTTTATTTCTTCTCTTTTTCGCATTTCTAAAGATAAATTATTTTTTAATCTCAAACTCTCTCCATTATATTCCTTTTTATCATACGTTTTATATATATAAAAAGAAAAAAAATAAACATATAATGAAATATCTAAATAAAATCAAAGTGAAGAAATAAAAAACATCCTCTTTGATATTTTAAAAATAATTTCTTGTTTATCATTCTTTTTCTTTAATATTCAAACAAAAAACCTCTCTTCTATAACGTTTTAGATGATAGTACCAACAAAACAGCATCCAATGTAATTTTAATCTCTATTTTAATAATTTTACAATTTTTAATATATACTTTTATAAAAATAAAAAATCTTTAAATGCTACTGTAATTATCAATCCTTTCACACACATTTCAATTTTTAAAAAAATAAAAAATTGTATTTCATCTCCAATGTCAAAATACAGAAGATGAAGAGGAGAATCCTATTTTTAAAAATTTGATTTTTCAAATATGTAGAATTTGGATATTCTCTCTTTCTTTGTGTTAAATATTTTTTCTTGGTAAGTATAGAGAAATGGAAAATGATGCCACCTATTTTTGTTTGAAAATAATATCCTTCAAAGAGTTTTTTTTAAGTAGCAAAATTTTTAAGGTTTTAAAAGTTTTTTTCAATGACTATGAAAAAAAAAATTCCTTATCAAATATTTAAAAAGAAAAAAGAGGAAAAATGTATATAAAAATATATATTAAAACCTTCTTTCAAAGGAAAAATGTGTACTTGTTGTATACATAGTTTTCTTTGAAAAAATAATTTTATTAAGAAAAAATGTATAATAATTTATACCACCACATACTTCTAATAGAAATAAATCTCTTTTTTTAATAAATAAAAATAATGAAAGAAAGCGATACAAGAATGGCAGATGTTTTATGAGAGAAGAAATGAAAAAAGAAAAAAAAATCGAAAAAAAATAAGATTCCGAACATTTTTTTTTTTAAAGATAAAAATTACTCGAAACATTCTCTCATCAATACAAAATAATATTTATTAAACTATTTAGAGAATTTCTATCCTTATTTATTTAAAACTTTTTATACAAAAAAAGTTTCACTTTTGCAATTTTTTAATAAAGAAAAAATATCTTTACGTTTGATTAAAGTAAAATCCAAAATTTAAATACTTAAAATAGAATATGTTAAGTATTTTAAAAATAAAAACATATATATATATAAATCTAGATACAAATCTTTTTGATTACCCAGAAAAAAAAAAAAATATTTATAATAAAAAAAAAAAAAATTTATTTGAG